>LUFD01002059.1:0-18916 GCA_003025255.1 Cordyceps pruinosa | reverse complement strand
CCTTGTTAAATCCCTGTTTCTAGAAAAGCCACAGACACGACTTTTGAAAGCGACATTCGTAGAGCTAACCTAATTAGGTATAGATTTATATCACGTGCCGCGCGGTTGAGTGATGCTTCTGAACGGCACCCTGATGCGCGACCTTAGTAGGTACTCGGCTACTAGGCCCGCTGAGGCCTGGGCCAGGGTACCAGGCAGGTATGGGCAAATGGGCACGATGGGACGGACAGGGCGGACGGGGCTTTGGTTGCATCGGTGAGTCACATCGATTTGCGCCAAAGCTGATGTCCAGTCTAACTGGTATCCAGCATTGCGTGGATGCGTGGATGCGTGGACAGCGGTAGCCTTGCTGTGATGCTAAAGCCGGAGTCAAGAGTGGCTGTTGTAGCTCCAATGTGCATGCGGGATAAGGCCGACGAAGCCGAGCAAAAGCGGAATGAAATTTTTATAAAAAACAAGACAGACATTTGAACCTTGGACCTTTGATTCTTTTCTTTCTTTTCTTTCTTCATCCTTCGGATACGCTGTCATCATCCCCCAGCGCATCGCAACGTCCGCGCTGCATCCGGAGTTTGCGGGCCAGGAGCGTCCGACATCCGTCACGGCCAGCGTTTTAGTGGACTCGCAGCGCTGTGCAACCTGCTGTGGCCGCCCTTCAGCGGTCCCTGGCTCCACTAATTCCATCGCCCACGCCTGGACCCCCCTCCTCTGTTACCTGGTCTAACTGAGTACCTCCTCAGGCACCTAAGTACCTCCAGACGATCAGCCTGACGCTTCATCAACCAGCGCTGACATCAAACGCTTCGCCTTCTTTTCTTATTCACCCCTCCTCCTCCTTGTATCGAATCCCCTCCTCCTCGGCTCCCTCCATTTGCGAGTCCAATTTGTTCGCCACACGTCCCTTGTCAGCACCCTTCTATCGCTGCCTACTCTCACCACGCGGCCCCAGCCAACCACAGTTAGCGCATAACGGCGCTGTGAACCTTCTCGCCCACGACGCTTCCAATCTCGCCTCCAACAATTCGCGCTGTGCAAACGCTCCATCTCTCATCTCTCTGCTGAACCGGTCGTCGTTTTCATCTCCATACTCCTGCACGCTCGATACGGCCCGCCCAGCTTCGCGCAGCTCGTCATCGATTCGCACCGGCTCTACCTCCCATGCCGCTTGTAGCCCGCCATCGTTGAAGGCGAAAGCTTCTACCCTGCCGAGGCTCCAATGTCATTGAAACCGCAGTCTACAATAACCGCCTAATCTCACCGTCTTCCCCGACGACAACTCTCTCTTTGAGGTAAATTTCGCCCAACCACTTCGCTCGGCCCCGCCTGCCGCAGAGCCTCAACCTCGACCCTCAACCTGCACCTCCAGTGTACACGATACCGCCAAAATGACACCCACCCCGCCTTCGACAACCTCCTCTACCGGCGCCCGCTCGCCAGAAGAGACGTACAAGATCGTCCGCAAGCGGAACCGTGTACCTCTCAGCTGCTATCCCTGCAGAACCCGCAAGTACGTATTGCCTTCATCCACCTCTCCTGTCTTGCGCCATTGCTAACCCGCCGCCAGATTGTAAGCCCCAGCAGCTCATCACCCGCCTCATCCCCCTCACTCACCCCATCTAGGAAATGCGACCGAAAACACCCTTGCAGCAACTGCACCAAGCGTGAAGGCAACGACACATCATCATGTACTTATGCTGCTCCCGCCTCCCAGAAGAAGGGCGCCAGCCAGGCTGACCTCAGCCCCGACGACATGCAGAACCGCATTGACCGCCTGGAAAACTTGGTCCTCTCTCTCATGCACACTGGTGGCAGCGACTCAGCCTCTGCCGTCGCAGCAGCCCGCGGCCAGTCAATATCGCAGACAACAACCGACAGTGGCGCCTCTGCCAAGATGGAACAGGACGACGGCACCAATGCTGGCGACGACGAAAGCGACGACGACGATGGCTTGACCGCCTCTCTCGGCATGCTCAAGGTCGACGCCGACAAGGGAAAGTCCATGTACATTGGCCATGAGCACTGGCACTCCATTCTCGCTGATATATCCGATGTCAAAAACTACTTTACATTTCATCGCAAGGAGCTCGAAACCAGCTACGAACGTGTCAAAAACTCCAAGCCAGCAGCAGCCCGCGAAGGCCCTACTCTCTTGCTCGGCGCTCAGCCTGCTTCCGAGATTGAGCTCCGCACCTCCTTGCCGCCCAAGACGCATGTTCTGGCTTTGTGCAGTCGATACTTCAACTCAATGGATAATGCCGTCAGCGTCATTCATGGCCCGACCTTCCTGCAGCAATTGCGAACCCACTGGCAAGACCCTAACAAGACACCCATCATGTGGCTTGGCCTATTATATTCAATTCTCTCCCTGGCAATGCTGAGTTATAACAAAGTCGGCGACGAGCCTCCTGAGTGGAGGAACAAGAGCATGGCCTTTGCTGATGAGTACCGCCTACGCACCGTTCAATGCCTCATCAAGGGAGACTATACAAAGCCCGTCGATCACACAGTAGAGACTCTTCTGTTGTACGTTCTCGGCGAGTACTCCTCTCGCTGGGATGCCGACCTCGGCCTGTGGCTTATTGTTGGCATGATTGCCCGCATCGCCATTCGCCAGGGATATCACCGCGACGCTAAATGGTTTCCCTCTCTAAGTCCCTTCCAAGCAGAAATGCGACGCCGGACGTGGGCTCTCATTCGCATGTCCGATATTGTCTTCTCGCATCAGGTCTCCCTGCCCAGCATGATAAACGAGAGAGACTGCGATACACAACTACCAAACAATCTGTTTGACGACGACTTCCACCAGACTATCAAGGAACTCCCCCCATCCCGTCCGCTATCTGAACCGACTCCAATTTCGTACATGATTGCCAAGGCAAAGCTGTGCTTTGAGCTTGGCAACATTCTGCAGGCTACAAATCGCCTCGGCAAGGGCCTCCCTTACGACGAGGTTCTACGATTCGACGCAAAGTTGAGACAGGTCGTGCAGGATCTGCCACCGCACCTGAAGCTCACTTCTCTGCAGGGCTCCAATGACCCGGTAACTCTTATTGTTGCGCGATTCAACGTTAATGTATTGTACCAGAAGATCATGTGTCTACTCCATCGCCACTACATGGTCAGGGCCAGACAGAACCCGCGGTACGCTCACTCACGCCGTGCCGCAATCGAGGCATCCACGGAAGCCATGGATCACCTTTCCACCCTGCATCGCGAGTCTCAGCCTGGTGGTAAACTACGCGCCGTCAGCTGGTATGTCAAGTCGATTGCCACCAAGGAGTTCATCCTTCCCGCTATGCTCATCATCTTGGACCTGCACTACGACAACATTGCCATGCAGACCCACGCCGGTCAGGATGCGGACGGCTCATTCGTATGGGACAATGACAAGCGCACCAACATGGTCAGCTCGCTGCAGCAAGCTGGTGTTATCTGGTCAAGCCTTGCCGACACCTCCATGGAAGCGTTCAAGGCGTCCAAGGTCCTCGAGATCATGATGGACAAGATCCAGACACCCGTCAGCAGCAGCGAAAACACGCCTGAGTCGCGCAAAGATTCCATCTCCATGGGTGTGCCATCCTTCACCCTTGACATGGACTCGCTGCCGTCGAATCCGCAGTCGGTCCTCTCCTCAGCGGGCCTGGCCGACCTCAGTAGCCCCGAGAGCAACAATGCGTTTTCGGGTTCGATGGACGCTGGTCCGTTTGTCGGCATGGACTTTGGTCTTCCGCCCATGAACATGGATATGTCCATGGATGGTCTGAACCCTCTCAACGCCAACGGCGGACCCATGTCGCCGCTGAGCATGTTTACAACGGTAGGCAACGGCCTGGGCGCCGACGGTGGCGCCGCCGACTTTGCTGCCAATTTTGACTGGGTAAGCATGATATCCGACCATCACCCAAGGCCCCGAAGCTGACAATTGCTGCTAGAATACGTTTGAGAATTATACACAAATGGCAAACTGGGGTGCCGATCAGAGCTTCCAGATTTACGCCGAGCAGCCTGATCAGCCGGACGGCATCAACCCAGCCAAGATGTAGCTATTCTCCTCCCCCCTGGCTCCTATTTTCGGACCAGTGTGTACAATTGGATAGCTTGTTTCCGTGTGGGTACTCTATGTTCTAATGTTGCCATGTTTTTGAGATATCTTTGTGCATTTTCGAGGTGTACGCGCTGGCGGCTGAGGCTATGGAAAAGCGGTTTTTTGGTTGATATGTTTTTTGGTATATTTCTAGATACACACACACGTGAAGCACGACGCTCTACTCAATATAGCTGCAATCTCGGTACTGCACAGATGCACTATGCACATTTTTCTGTTGAGTTCTCGTGGTCCTCCTCCAGCAGTTGAGGAAGCTAAACCGGACGAGGGATATAGGACAAGACGGCGAGGAGAGAAAAAACAGACGTAGAGATTTTTCTTTTTACATGACCAGCGTACACACAATACAAAAATAAAGGAAAGCAGAGAAGAAGAAGACGAGCCAACCGCTCAAAACGGCGTCTAGGGAGAGAAGCAACAAATCCCCAACTTGTGCTTTCGCGTTCCTCTATTCCTTCTCATAAACAGATTCGACACCTTCCTTGTTCCCTTCGTTTTTTTTACACAAAAAGAGCAGCACCATCACATATTTCTCTTCCCGTCTAGAATAGGACTTCGTCTACCGAGAAAGTCGCGCCCGCGGTGTCAGACACGCAGCCCACTATGGCCTCGTCCGGGGCTCCGTCTCGCCCTCTCCCCCCTCCTCCTTCGCATAGCGTACAGCACAACCTCTTACAGCACCTCGCCGATGATCTTGGCCGCCTCGCGGTACGTCTGCAGGAGCTTCTCGCACTTCTCGCGCTCCTTCTTGATGCCGTCGTCCTCGTAGAGGAGCTCCTCGAACAGCGACTCCTTGTACAGCTCGCTGACGAGGCGGTTCTGAACCACCTCCTTGCAGTGGTTGACGAGCAGGTGCATGACGGCCTTAGGCACCTGGTCGGCGATGGACTCACGCACGATGTTGAAGTAGGACGAGATGAGCGCGCGGATCAGCTCCGTCTCCATGGCCTCGCGGTCGGTGAGGGCAGGCTCGTTAGACTCGCCCTGGACGCCGTATTAGCAAAAGGAATGGCAATGGGCCTTTGCGTGAAAACTAATCCAAGCGCTTCGACGAGCGACGCGAGGCAAAGGAAGGGAAATACTCACGAGGTGGGAGGCGAGGCCGTAGCTGCGCGACGTGGGGTCGTACTCGTCCTCGCGCGTTGAGGGTGCCGGGCGAAGCACGACCTTTTCTTCCCGGCGCAGGCTGCTGGAGAAGCTGGGCTCGTTGTGTTGGCGGCCATTGGGCAGCCCGGATGGCGAGTGCATGGGCGAGAGACCCTCCTTGCCGAAGAAGTAGTTGAGGAACGTGTCCCTGGCGCCGCCGAGACCCTGGCCGTTCATGGGCGAATGGGGGCGGCCGTTGACGGCGGCGGCGAGGCTATTGTGTCCTTCGCGGAGGCCGGGCGACAGGCTACGCGCGTGTTTGCTGTGCTTTTGTACTTCCTTGTCCGCCTCCTCCGTCTCGTCGACATCGCCGTTGGTGCCAAGCTCCTTGAGGCGCTTGCGCTCTCTCCTCTCGCGCTCGTCCTGGATCAGCTTCTTGCGCTCGCGCTCTTGCTTGGCGTTGACAACATTGCTCATGGCCGCTGCGGCGCCGAGGAAGTTGGGGTGGTTCGTGTTAATGTAGGCTCGCTGGATCGAGATGAGCGACTCGACGTAGGTAGACGAGGGGCCCAGACGCTCTCGCAGAAGATCAGAGACCGTCTCGATCAGCTTGGCCTGCAATCTGGGGAACCTCGAGAGCTCTGTTGAGCCGCAGGTGTGGCAAATCTTAATAAGCTCTTCATACACCAGCTCAACACAGCGCTGACTAGGGATCTCGAGAAGCTTGATCTGTGGCTTCACCAACAGATCGAAAGCCATCTCGGGAACGAACAGGCTGGGTCGGGGACCAGTAGAATTTCGAATGGCAGTTCTGATATCTAGAGCGGTGAGGTTCGACGTCGGGTCAATCGATTCCAGAGAGCTGCCAAACACCGAGTTGAAGATGTAATAAATACGGGCACCACCGCAGAGTTCCTTGGTGGAGATTTCCGTCGAAGTACCGTCAATGGAGGAGATGAATGAGGTTGCAAAACGAGTCATTAGTTGCAAGATGAGAGATCCGCGATGTTCCTTGCCACTAAAGTGCATATCGCCGTAGCTAGCGAGCTCCTGCTGAGTCTGCCCCATCAACGTGTTAAGGCGGGCCTTGATATCTGGCAGACGTTCGCGGATGTGCCCCATGAGGGTTGTGTTGAGGGTCTTGGCGAGGAATCGCGTGCCGCATCGGCTGGCAATGTTGCGGTAGGCGGGGTGATGCTTGAAGAAATCCATCTCGTCGTTGAGTGCCTCCTCCATGGGCTTGTTGCCCTGGATGTCCTGCTGCGAACGGTTGACGACGCCGATGAAGCCCAGCTTCAAGGGGTAGACACGTCCAGAGAGAATATCCAAAGCGTTCGTTCCGTGGTCCATCAGATCAAGCTTGGTGAGAACACCAATGGTTCGGCGGCCGAGGGGATCGACATGACGGGCTAGCTTGAGCGCTTCGGAGTTGACAATGTCGACGTTGGCGGGTGAGACGGCGAGGACGATGCTGTTGGGTTTGGCAATGTATTCGGAAATCAGGTTACGAGTCTGTTTCTCGATGTCGGTCGGTTGGTCACCAATGGGAACCTGGGATCTTGGTTAGACTCTGGGCGGGAGAAAAGTCTTGCCAGCGTTGCGCCGTACCTTGGTCAGGCCAGGAAGATCAACCAGGGTCAGGTTGAGAACATGAGGGGAGTAGATTTTGAGGTTAATGGGTTGTCTGTTGATTCCCTTGTTGGTACCGGCAACGCGAGATGTCTCGTTCTCAATCTCGCGCTTGACATCGGAAAAGTCGTTGAAACGGCGGTTAGGGATGTGGTGGAACTCTGCCCACTCGGAGCGCCGCGCAGCGGCGGCAGAGCGGAAGCGGTCTTCTACCGGATCGGGAGCGCTCTCATCCTCGGGTACATTGATGAGCTGCAGGATAAGAGGGCGACGAGTTACGATGCCACTCCCTCGAGGCAGGAAGTCTCGGCCGACAATGTTCTCGAGGACAGACGATTTGCCTGCAGATTGGGAGCCGACGACAACCTGTCGTTTAAGCATGGTCAGCGTCTAAAGCCAATTTAGAGGTATAAATCACGACAGTAGCAGCATACAATTTGAGGGAGGTCGAGAGAGTCACTGCCGATGGTGTTGAAGACCAGGTCTTGCAATTTGTTGACAGTGATGAGCAGGTCCTCGCCGAGGGCTGCCATTGTAACGGTTGTGGCGGGAGCGTCCGGACCGGGAACGAGATGCGGCGGGTCGTAAGGGGCGTTAGAGTTGAATCATGAGATGGCCGTTGGCCGCGAAGACAAAGACGATGGATTGCGCTTCGCTTCGCGTCGCTGGAGAGTTAACTGGACGGGCTGGCGTAGGCAGACTGCGGTTCACATGTGGCCGTAGCCTTTGCGCTTCAGCACGGGAAGTACGGGAGCGCAGAGTGTGGCGCGGCGCTGGCACAATGGTACCCACTTCACGGGGGCAAAGCCACAGCAAGGAGCCACAGCAAGAAAGCAAGGAGCAAGGTCTCCCTCCGAAGCATCAATAGAGGGGCACTATGCCCATTTGGGCAGGCTTGGACGCGAGATGATATGATGGCACGGTTCATAATTTGCATGAATGCAACGCAGGCGAGATGGCGTGCCATTCGCGATTGTTTTGATTGATGGATCCAAGGGAAATCATCCTGGGAGAGCACCACTGTAGTAGATTGGATTGGTGACGTTGAGTAGTTGCACCACTACAATAAAGCCCCCAAAAACTCTGAGCGCGTTTTCCTTCATATATACAACACTAGCCACATCGCTGAGCCACACCAGTCAAAAGTGGCGCCACAGGTCTCGCTGCTTTTTGCCTGCATGGCGCTCATTCCGTCCATCTCATGCTGCTTCTCATCTCAAAATCATGAGTACTTTTGGCGCCCCCGGACAGCTTCCATCCACGAAACCGACACCGTACGCTTCACCTGGCCCTCATTAACACCAGAAATCCTGGGTACACCCGATCTGTGATCTAACATGACGAATCTGGCAGGCCGCAGCGCGGAAGTTTCCCGCTCGATCACGATGGTACGTAGCTCCCACAGAAGCAGGACACTGCTGCTTGGACTATAACTCATTATTCCTCCACGTTAGGCGAGTGCAAATCCGTCATGTCAGAGTATCTGGCATGCATGAAGCGGGCTCGCGGCGTCAATGAGCACGAGTGTCGCAACCTGGCCAAGTCATATCTCTCATGCAGAATGGATCGGTGAGGAATGCCACAAGTAAAATGAGAATAACGTTTCGCTAACCCGCACCAGGAATTTAATGGCCAGAGATGAATTCAAAAACTTAGGTTTTGCAGATGATACGTCCAAGACGTCAACGACTGGCGGCGAACCCGAACAAGGCGTCAAGGGGGAGCTACGGTGGTAGCGCAAGGCCGTCTTTTGTAAATCCTACCATCTCCTGTATCATAATCTTCATTTCTCCTTTACATCAATTCCCCTCCGTTATTCTCGGCAGAGAATACCTGAAACTCGGTGCCTAGAAATGTTATGGTTGCCGTGGAGCTGGGCGAGTTGGCCGCGGCCAGCCACATATAGCGCGTTGCCTAGTCAACCCCACTGTGACAACCCTTGTCACCGTGGCCAAAGTATGTACATAGACGTTCTTACCCGACCTCGCTCCGGTTCACGATCACCCAAGCCCAACTCTCGACATCCGTCCAAATCATTCCCAACCATACATTTCCCTCTTGCCCGTCAGCTATAACCTCGTCGGCCTCTCTGACCCAATCAACAGCAATGTGGACTTCTCGCGAGCCACGGCCGCGCAAGGTGACGCCGCCGTCGCCTTCCTACATGAGCAAGGACCAGATGGGTAGGACGCCCGCAGCAAATAGCGGTGGCTTCCCGACATGCATTGCTAACCAGTCGCCCCAATTGTAGCCAACTACCTAGCCGACCTGCGTACTAACCGAACGCCGCGGCCAGGAGGTGCCCGACCTCAGCCTTCGCATCCCGCAGAACCGTCACGATCGCTCGCCGGCCGGTTTAGCCTCGACGCTTCGGTGCTGCGATCTCAACCTGGCAAACCATCTGATCATACTCGTGTTCCTTCCCACGCACCGAGCGTCGCCGCATTAAGCATGTCGTCTCGCTACTCAACCATGAGCGGTCGGGGCCGGGATTACTATCCTGACAAGCCCACCACGACGGGTCCCCTCAAGCCGTCCGACGTTGTGCCTACAGCCACCTACATGGAACGAGGCCAACGGTGGATGGAAAAGGAAGAAGCATTTTCTCTGCGCGACGCTATGGAGCAGATGGATGTCCGGGACAGCGCGGGCCGTGAGACCCCAGACGAGGAGAGCCGCATATACCAGGCTGCCCTGGATGAAGCTGCGGAGCTGGTCTGGCAGCATCAAAATGGAGGCGGTGAAGCGCCCCGTCCGGATGGTCCCTACCGCTACCGCCCACATCTTCGCAAGAACAGCTATGCTCACGCTCGCACCGCTAGCATCGGTACATACGGCAATGACATCGCTGCTACGGGCATGCGACGAGATATCGGCTACCGCTCCGTAAGCAACAGCTCGAACGAAAGCGAAGTCAACAGCTCCGGCTTCCGCCAGTCTTCCGAGCTGAGCCAGACTACCGTTGGCTCAAGCAGTCAGGGTAGTCAGCGCCGGAAGACGTACGGCGGCATTGGACTGGGCTCCGTTCGGGACGGCAAACGCAAAAGCAGCAGAAACCGCAACATCAGCGGAGAAGTCAACAATCCATTCTCTGCAGACCAAATTTGGGAAGAGCCCAGTGCCACGACAAAACAGCCGACTTCAGCTATGGCTTCGCTGCCGCGCCGCACTCTTGGCAGCGTGACGCAGAACCCAGCAAGCCAGCGTGCTCCCGCCGTCACTGCGGAGGATCTTGTGGTAAAGCCTCGCAACCGCGTTGAGATACATCACAACCCCCCCAGCCAATCTCACAATGGCCGCTACACGACCAATGTACGGACTGCTCCGCGACAGGATGATCAGGTGGAGCGCAAGAATGGGGTTGAGATTCGCAGCCAGGACATTCGCGAGGCCACGAGCATGCGGTTGAAGGATCGGAGTGCTAAGCTCCCCGAACCTACTGCCGTTAGCGACAGTCCGGGGCGACCCATTGTAAGCTTTGATACTAACTGGAAGCCTGCGGGCGACACCACTGATGCCCAATCAGACCGCCAAGCAACGACGGCGACATTCGACAGGAAGCAACCACAGTCGCTCCCGGGTCGGAACACTGTGGATGTCCCTTCGATCCTTGTTCCTGGCCAAAGCTCGCCGCGTGTCCGACCGCGCGCCCAGCCGCAGGCACGCCCGGAGATCCCTACCATCAGCATAGGTGATGATGGTGGCTCTCCGAGCAGTGCTCCCATTCCAACAATCAATATCCCGAGCATATCTGTGGATGATGACACCCCAGTCAGTAGCTCGGTGCCCACCATCAACATCCCGACCATTTCTGTGGGCAATGATGACTCTTCAACCCCCAACATCCCCGTGATTGTCACCCCCGACGACAAGCCAGCTGCCAACAAATCAAACAGCAGCAAGTCACCAGGCCATTCGAGGGCACTTCCTACTCCCGCATCCCGTCAGCTCAAGCAACGCCTGAACTCGAAGCAGCGCAGCCATTGGTCTCCTGCCCCAGATGCCAGGTTCCGAGACAGAACACTATGCCATGAGTGCTCCTTCCCGATCGAGGGGAGGTTTATCGCTCTAGCAGGTGTGTCGGAGCGTTTCCACCCGCAGTGTTTCTCATGCTTCGCGTGCAACATCAGCCTGGAGGCCATGGAGATAAGCCCCGAACCGGAGGTGGCGAGAAATGCGCGGCTGGAGCGCATCAAGCGCCGACGGGCAGGCGAGGACATTGAGGAGGTGCCTGGTGAGACAGAGGAGGAGGATGGCGACGAGCGCTTGCGTTTCTACTGCCACCTCGACTGGCACGAGCAGTTTGCGCCGCGGTGCAAGCACTGCCAGACGCCCATCCTCGGGGAGCACATTGTCGCACTCGGTGAGCACTGGCACTACGGGCACTTCTTCTGTGCCGAGTGCGGCGACCCCTTTGAGCACGGCATGACACACATTGAAAAGGACGGCTACGCGTGGTGCATCAAGTGCCAGACGAAGCGAACGGAGCGCCGCGCGCCCAAATGCAGGCGCTGTAAGAAGGGCGTCGTCGGCCAGTACATCCAGGCGCTGGGTGGCGAGTGGCACGACGAGTGCTTCCGTTGCGCCGAATGCAAAGGCGGATTTGACGACGGGCAAGTGTTTCCCCGCGACGACGGCAGCATCCTGTGCACAAGCTGCCGTATGATTGAACTGAAACGATGATTTGATGAAGATGAACGTCTCCGAAGGGTTGGTGTTGGAGATTGCGGATTTGATATGATGTTACAGCTATATGTGCTGCATGAAGTTGATGGGATTGTTTTTTGATGGACTAATTATGGATGCCATGGTTGGAATTTGGTTACGTTGCGAGATGTCAGCTTCGGGTTTTGGTTTACGCATTTCGTTTTAGATGGCTCAAGTTTTGGTTTATACATGGAGTTATCGTTTGATGTTGCAATACAAGCTCACTTGTTGGTTTTTGGTTACTGATTATTCATGCAAGTAAAAGCCATGGTGTATTAGATGCGACTTTGTCTATCTTGTTTTCCAAATGGCCTGCAGGGGGGGTTGCGAGAAAAAAGTCGCAGAAGAGAAAGGAACGGCGAATGACAGGTGACGAGGGATCCGGGATATCGTGCGTCATCAACGCACAAAGAGATCTTGTTCCAGTATCCATCCGCCTCTGCGAAAGCAAAGAAACCACGCGATAAAGGAGAGAAAATCAGTGTAGACATTGTGGTCCGAGGTTGGTTGCAAGGACACTTGACCCCAAACGCCGCATAGTTGTAGTAACGTCATTTCATACATTTTTTTTTAGATTGGTGTTTGTTTTTCTTGGTTCTTGTTGTGTGCGAATAGGCAAGCGCGCAGAAAGCCGCGACTGGAAGAAAGTCTTGTTTTTCGGCGTCTAGAGGGCGGCGCCGCCAACCTGCTCCTGGTGGACCTCGAGCGTGTCGCCGTCCGCCATTTCGAGCTGCGAGCGAAGAGTTAGCAGAGGATCATGGCAGTGGTCTCGGGGGGGTGCGGTGAAGTTGATGGATTCTTTTTCTTTTCGCTTGCTGGAATACGGACACGGGCAGAAGGACGGGGGAGGCAAAACATACATTGTCGGGCGTGTCGGAGGGCTGGACTCGTGTGCCATCAAACAGGAATCGGACGGCCGTCATGGACTTGCCCTGGCGGTCGCAGAAGGCAGTCATCAGCTTCTCCAGCTTGGTGGTGCGCTTGATCTTGAAGAAGACCTCGTTGTTGTTGTCCGTGACCTTGATATTGAGGTGCTCAGCGCCTGCAGCAGGGGCGTCACTGGGGATACCGCCGTTGTCGTCAGACATGGTTGTTGATTTGTTTTTTCTTGTTTGTGTCTCGGCGGTAGGTCGCTGGTTTTCCGGGGGTCGCGCTGGCGTGTGTCAAGAGTGTTGGCAGAGGCAAAGTTGCGCAGTTGGAGGATCGGGAAGATAAATAGCGACTCGTCTCAGGCTGGGCCCTCGTCGTTTGGCTCTGTGTGACGGGCGGCGAGAAAGGCAGGGTATGTTACGGCCGGACGACAAGGGTGGGGAAGCGCGTACGTGATTGGCTGATTCAATGGGCAAGCAGGCGATTTGGCTGGGGCTGATGACTAACACCGGCGGCAAGGCGACAAGGCGAATGCGCTGGAAGACCGCTGAAGAACCCCGTGGAAATGCACGTCAGCGTGAGGGCATGAACTGTTTCAGGCACCAGGCTTGCATGCTGCAGCAGGGCTCAACGCTGCCGTTGGATGAAGACCTCACAACGGCGTGCAGACCTAGTGAATGGGTGAGGCATTGCGGTGACTTGGGGCTTGTAACTTTTTTTTTTCTGTTCTAGGTTCTGAGGAGTTCCTCATATTCAGGGAATATTTCTACTTTTTCATGACTACTTGCCATGAAGTTTTAAGCACTCTTCTCGACAGCCCTGCTGGCACGCAGTGGAGCAGGTGCCAGGTCAGTGGCCTCCATCGCCACGGCTCTGCCCTCAGCCAAATACGCTTGATCTTCTACCAGCAAGGAATCATCACTGCTCACATCCAACAGCAACCACACTCACTCTTCATCATGTACCTTCCGTGATTACACATCTTATACGTTAATACTACCAGCTTCCCATCACACACGGCGCCTACCATGGTATGACTATGTCAACCCAGCCTGCAACAGCCCACCATTTCCTGGCTATCGCTAACCCATCTCACAGGCTGGGAAAGACGACGTCGAGGCCAAGCCACCTTGCCATCCCCGTGCAGTAAGTCGGCCTGCCTTGGGACATGCCGCAGCCAATGCTAACCCTAGCAGTGTGCAATCCAAGGTATTGACCGCCACACCATGCAATCGGCTTCCGCTCACGCCTCTAGGTTGCTTGACAAAGAACAACTACAACGAGGCCAGGTGTCAGGACGTTATCAAGGCTCTGTACACCTGCTGCGAGTCCTTCTACGAGCGACACGGCGACAGTGCGTCGTCTCCCAGCTGTCCCAAGCCCAGTCTGCTTCGACTCAAGATGAAGCAGCTGAATGAGGGCAAGTGATTGGACATCTCTTTCCGGGTGTGGTCTACAGTTACCCGCACCCTTTGTTGTCTGATATATGCCCTGGAACTATGCATAGAAATAAATAAAACTCTGATGTGACGCGCATCTTCGTATGTCCACCAGCAGGAAAGATCGGGTAACGTTTTGATGGGCGCCTGGGGGTTCTTCTAGGCGATCATTGAGCACGCTGGAGATCCTCGAGGGACCTGAACAAGAATTGTAAAGTCCTGTTCCGAGACTCTAAGATGAATGCCGATGACATTATGTGAAGAAGAAGAGAAAAGGCCCGCAGAGCTGGTGCAAAAATTGCGTGTCCCAAGTACAGATTGGTACTCGCTTTGTTGCATATTACTATATCGGGTCGTACCCTGGACGACATGGCTGGTAAGGAAGGGCTCCTGTGCGTTTGGAGGTGCGTGAGCTGTTTCTGGTCATGGAAGCACATTTCGTGGTTGTGTCTTGTTCATTTGGTCCGAATTGATTTCTTTGTTTCTTGTTTTTTGCTGTATTTCTTTGCCACGATTGTGCCTGCTAGCAGAGAAATTGCGCGCGAACTGAAACTGTCCTACCAAGCCATCACAGATTTGTGGTGACTGAGACCAGCCAAGGGAATATTGCGAACACGTCCGTTGAACTAGAAATGTGCCATGCCCGTGAAACAATCCAATGCTAAAGGAAACCACTCCCGCATAATTAAAGAGCAAAATGTACACATAGCTTCGCTGGGCTAGCACTGGAATATCCTGCCACTGCTGTAACAGCGCGTCTAGGTGCCGGACCCACAGCGCCTAGCTCCAAGTGATTGCGCGCCCAAAATATTGACGGCGCAGAGCAACAACAGCAGGATCCAAAAGCCATCCCCAGCAAGCCAACACAGCGGCGCGGATCGAGGGACGGCCACCATTACAGATAGCTCAAAGGGGATGCAATTGGCAAACCGCTAGCTACAGCTCTTGGACTGCACCTGCTTTGCCCTTGCGCCAGAACAGACGAGCGAGCTCAGACGAGCTTCGCGCACAACAGGCCTCAGGGCCGCCAGCCACATCGCGCTGGCACAACGACGACACATCGCGGCGTTTTGACGTGGCGACAGGCCCCTAAAGCATCATGTCGGACTGGAACAGGAAGATGAATCGATACACGGGCCCTGTTGAGGCCGGTGCTGAGGTCGAAGAATTCGCCAACGCCCTTGACGAATGCTTAGCACCGTTCCTCACGCCTTCCGAGAAGAAAGAACGACTTCTAGACCTCCCACGCATATACTACGAAAATGCGCTTCGAAGACTGGCGACGACGAGACCAAGACGCGTTGGCGGTAGCCACGATGACATGGATATGGATATCGAAGAGGCAGATGACGCTGGCTCTGCCCTCCGCGCCGAAGAGACAAAGCGGATAGAGGAAGAGGTCCAGACGTGGGATCTGATCCGGCGCCTTGTACCTCTCCGACACGCTGCAGCGAGAGCCAACCCCTTCGACGAAGGGCAACAGAACGATGGCTGTGGAGACTTGTTGCAAGACTTCTTGCGACGCAACCCCATCGCGCAAGAGCGCCATGCCGTTCTGCAGTGGCTGCAAACGAATGCTGCCGGCGGCCCAGACATTGATAGCATGGTAGAGGGTCTCCAAAGGAATGCCGACCGCGGAGATGTCATTGCTCATGGCTGGCTGCATACGCGCTCCAAGATCAAGCTGCGAAAGAGCATGACGGGCTGGCCTCACCTGCTTGAACGGCAAACACCGAGCGTCGCCGAATCACATGTGAACTCGGATGGTGCGCCTCTTGTTACGAACCTCGACCCTGACGCCGTGACCCGCCAAGACCGAAAGCTGGAGCCTCAAGACAACTACTTTGAGCGAGCCATTTGGTTAGGTTGCTTCGAGCACCTGCGACGAGGAAGCAACCTGGAAGAGATCCGCGACTGGTGCCAGGAGCGAACAGAAATGTGGCGAGCCGTTTCCATGTCTGCCGTTCTCTTCTCCTCGGGCGAGAACCAGGAGAAGGTTGATGCAGCCCCAGAATCCCTGGCACTGTGGCGCCGCATGTGCTATGCCCTTGCCCGCAACCGTGGTTCCGAGGAGCATGAGCGAGCTGTTTATGGTATTCTCTCCGGTGACATTAGCAGTGTCGAGAGTGTAGCAAAGACGTGGGACGACTACCTCTTCGCGCACTACAACGCCTTATTACGAACACAGCTGGACAGCTTCATTCTCGGGAAATGCCCGCCCGACGTGGCCTCCAACCTAGCGCAGTCCTTCTCTGTGTTTGATGCCGTTCAATTCCACGGTAGCGAGGCGGTGGAGAAGAGGCTCATGCGGTCTCTGGAGTCGAAATCCGCCATCAAGGACGAAGCCCAGGAGCCTACCAAGGCTCTTCAGGCATCATTCATTGCCAACGATACGGGCCATCATTTGTTCGAACAGGGCCTGCTCATCGAACTGAGCAACCCTACACGAAGCTTTGCAGCAGCCGTGATTGGTAATGAGCTCGCCGAGCACAAGTATTTTTCTCTGGACCAACACGATGGCCTTCGGATTGTTACGCACGTCTATATCCTCCACTTTCTCATGGAGCAACAAGACGCCGATGACAACCTGCAAACAGAAAAGCAGCCGCAAAACTGGCGCTTTACCCAGGAGTGCATTGTTGGCGCGTACGCGGAGTACCTGCGTCGTGCAAGCCTTCAGGAGCTCATTCCCCTATACTGCTCGATTGTGGAGGCTCCTCGATGCTACAGGATTCTCTCGCAAAACCTCATCCACGAAGACGAGCATAACCAGCGTCTAATTCAGCTCAAGCTGGTCAAGAAGGCTGGCATTGACGTCCTCCAATTTGTCGAGGAGCAAGCTAGTCTCATGTATCACGAGCTCACCGTCGATGCCGAGCTGTTAAGTCGACCACCGCCCGAGATTCACTTCAGAATTGTTGACGCTGGCCGTCCGACGTCCCACCAAGGCCGAGAGATTAAGCCCGACTTCTTTGGCGAGGAGGAGGATGCAATCGACATCAAGGACGAACATCTCATCCGTTCGATTGAGTGGTTGGCTCTGGTTCATGAAAAGTGGCCCAAGGTCTTTTCCATGGGAACCAAGGCTTATAAATATTTCCTGAGTAAGTTATAAAATCTCGCACTTGACAAGATATTTACTAATTTCTTCAGCACATATGCATCTTAACGCTGCCCGACAGCTCATGAGGCGCGTCCCGTTTGGCGAGGTGCTCCGTAGGATAATGGAGCAGGACGAGTCGGAGGCGCCGCAGATTGACGATGTGCGATTCTGGGAGGACCAGCTGGAGAGGAGCAACATCCTCGACGAGAAGCCAGAGCAGGTTCTGTCTGATGCCCGCAACTTCCGCGACTTGGAGGCGATTGTTGCGGCGCTGGATAGCTTGGAGACGATAGCATCGCTGGTGGCTCTCTCAGCAGAGTATGTACCGTTCAATCTAGGGCTCAGTGCTGTCTGCTAACACATTCACAGGATGCCTGCAACGAACCGCAAATTCTGGGCTGGGGTTGGCGACGGCATCAAGGCTGCCAAAGAAAATATGCAACCGCTATTGAAAGGCTGGCTTGTCGCTAGCATCGCCGGTAAGAACTGACGCTTGTGGTACGCAGCGCGGGAGCATGAACTGACAGTCGAGCAGAAGGTGACGAGGAGCTGAGCAAGATCCGCAGCGAGTACCTCCCGGAGACGATCCTGGCGTACGTCAGCGCGCTGCACTTTGCGGGCACGGGCCTGTCGCGCGACAACCTGCTCGAGAGCATGGAGCTGGCGACGGTGGTGGCGGAGCGCAGCTCCGACCTAACGGCGCTCTTCTCGGCGACGAAGCGCATGACGGAGCTGGTGGAGGCGCTGGCGGCGTGCAGCAAGGCGCTAGCCATTGCCACGGGCGAGAAGCGCGCGAGCGGCGCCGGTAGCAAGAAGCTGCGGGAGATGGGGTGGTCGCGCGACATCTGGTCCGTCAAGTCGTAGTTTGGCGGGTTCCTCGCTTCACCCGAAGAAGGAGGGAGTGGGCGTCTTCTCTTATTTGTCACACAGTTTAGGATGGGGTGAAAGAGAGGAACGGTCGAGAACGTTGGTTGAGAATGTAAAAAGAGAGGACAATGGATATGAAATCTTTGCGTACTAGAAGGCAGACCATGGTCTATGTAATACTTCATTCTTTTTGTATGGAATTTCTATTGGCTTCATGGCGTAATGTATAGCTCAACGAAATATATCGGTCCTGCTTGGACGTTCCCTCCATCGATTATCAACCCTTACAAAACGTCTCTGCCTCCATGCTTAGATGTGCTGTTGCACACGTCAACCGCCCCCAGCCTCCGGAGCCCCACGCGCGCCAAGAACCGCCGCGCGCCGACCTTCCAACGACCAACGTCACACCCGCCGCCATCTGCGTACACATCCAACTCGTCATCTCTTGCAAGCCGCCATTTTCCCCCTTCATCTCAACCACACAGGCACTACACGAAGACCCGCTACCGCGCCTCAAACACACACGCTCATGTCCGGATATCACCCGGATCACGGCGCCACGCCGCCCGCGCCGCCGCCGAAGCCAGGCAGTCACGAGACGAGCCGCATCGCCACGCCCAGCACGGGCAGCGGCTCCGTGCCGCCTCCGCCGCCGCCGCCGCCGCCGCCGCAGAGCTACCAGGGGTACGCCTGCTACGGCGCGCACGAAGCCCCGACACCGCAGACGCTGGACGCGGACGTCGGCGTCGTGCAGCAGCAGCAGCCGGACGTGCCGCCGCCGATGCCCGACCCCGGCGAGGGCTGGCTCCCCGAGACTCTGCAAGACAAATCGTGCGTCACCCCCACCGTTCTCCTCTTTCCTCATTCCGCTATGAACGTCGCAGACTAACTGTGCCCTGTCGCGTCGGGCCGCAGGATCCAAGACCTGGCCGCGGTGCTCGCCAGCCCCGCGCTGCTGCAGGCGCTGACGCACGCGCCGGGCGCGGCGCACCCGTCGCTGTCGGCGTCGCACGCGGCGCTGTCGGCGGCGCTGTCCGCCAACGCGGCGCTCGGCGCGCAGCTGGCGGCGCAGGGGGCGCGGCTGGCCGGCGCGCGCTCGGCGACCCAGGC
>LUFD01002057.1:146539-162652 GCA_003025255.1 Cordyceps pruinosa | reverse complement strand
TTGGAGGCGGCGCCGCCCTTCTTCGGCGGCTTGCCGGGCAGCGCTGCGGCGAGGGACGGCGGCAGCGTCTCGGAGCTGCCGTACTCGAGCTGGAAGCGGCGCCTCATCGCGGCGTCGTCGTCGGGGTCGTGGGCGAGCTTCTGGCGCTTCCCGGGGCCGTCGTGCGACGCGGCGGCGGCGGCGCCGCGCGCGTAGAGCTGTCGGGCGGCGGTCGAGTTCTGCGCGAGCATGGCGCTGAGCTGCAGGGCATCTTGCGGGACCTGTGGCGTCTCCATGGTCGATGCGGCCTATGCGGACGAATTGGCTGCGACCGAGGATTGTGTTGGCGGGATGCTGAGGAGGAAAAGCTGGCGACGGAAAGGAAAATCCAGGTTGAGGTTTGGCGTGCCATAGAATTTGAGTGGGTCACGCTGTTAACATATTCGCCTCGAGCCGATTCGCAGCGTTTCAATCCGAGATGTTTGATGGGGAATAAAAGCAATTGTTTCTCGCGCAATAATAAGGTATCTTTTGTTAAATGAGAAATCTCCAATCTGTACCCATTCCGAACACGATCGCTGTTGCTATGCACTGGAAGTAGTGACCGCACCCGGCAAGCCGCTACCTCGACTGCCTCTAGGCGAACAAGATCCCATTCAGGAAAGTTGACGTAATGGCATGATTGCATTTCATAAGCATGTATTTTGACATCTCTATCCAGATAGCGCGTGGCCTTCTACGTCAATCAAACTCTCCGGCAGCACCCGTCCTGGCAAGGCTTGGCCGTGGAAGCGTGGTTGCCTATCACCCGTCACACTCCGCGGCAAGTGGCAAAGAAGACTCAAGAAGCTTACGCTATTTGTTTACAAGTAACCGATTATTCCTGGTCAATTCATTTCATCAGTGGGTGGGTGTTGTACGTGCCCTGCAGCCGTGCGAGGCACTTATATCTTGCTGAAGTAGTTGGCTAGGGATCTTGACTGTGGTTCCTGGTGCATATACTGGTATTTTCCTAGATATCCTGAAAACTTTTACCTTCAGTAATGGATATATTCCAGGTTTTGAAAGTTGTGACTCCAGATCTGGCAGCTCTGTAACTCGGGATCTTGGTGGGGCAGCTTCAGTTCACCAACGCCACCGAAGCTTCCCTCAACTTCCTCGCACGTAACTCGCTCTTCCATGCTCGCGCCAACGCTCAGAATAACTAAGACGGGTGCGATAACGATAGTTTGTGAATATGAGCAACGAAAACGATAAATTTCCCCTACATTCGGCCGCGCGCGAGCGAAGAGGTGAGGATACTCGGTAGCGATTGATCTCAGCTCGGGCTGTGCTCACATCTCGATAGTTGCGGCCGCGGACGGCTTGCTCAAGGTACAGTCTCTGTTGCCGGACCAACCGAGATCTGTTCTGACTCTCGTCTTGAAAGACAAACCCCAAGCTATCACAGGTGAAAGACGATGATGATCGTTATGCGATTCACTGGGCGGCGTCGTCCAACTGCTTGGACATTGTCAACATGCTAGCCAGCCAATCGTCGTTTGATCCTGACGTACAGGTATGTCCCTGCTGGCACTTTTTTAAGCTCATGGTTTCTCATTGTCGCTATGTAGGATGCGAGTGAATGGACGCCACTCATGATTGCCGTCAGCGTCCCCGAGAGCGAAGACGTCATCAATGTCCTCCTCAAAGCCGGCGCGGACATCAACGCTCAGAGTACGCCGTTTCCCTCCTCGCCCCATCCCTGGCTGGTGGCACATATCTAACACGAACGCCCCCCTTTGCAGACAGGGGCGGCCAGACCGCCCTGCACTTCGTCGCGTCCAAGAAGAACCTCGACACCGCCAAGCTGCTCCTCGAGCACAAGGCCTCGACGCGCGTCCGCGACCGCCGCGGGCAGTACCCGCTGCACCGGGCGGCCGCCGCCGGCTCCGCGCCCCTGTGCCTGCTGCTGCTGCGCAGGCTGAGCCCCACGAACCCGCAGGACGTCGAGGGCTACACGCCGCTGCACCACGCCGTCGCCGAGGGCCACGGCGGCGTCGCCGTGGCGCTGCTCAAGGAGGGCGCGGACGCGACCATTAGGAACGCCGCGGGCGAGCAAGCGCTCGACCTCGCCCCGGACAAGGAGGTGCGCGCGTATATTCTGCACGGCGCCGAGCGGGAGGGTATCGAGCTGGAGGGACAGTAAGGAACGGGACAGTAAGGAACAGGACAGGGAGGACGAAGGACGGGGGTGATGTCGTCGTATATGAGTCGAGAAATAATGATTATAAAAAAAGAGTAATAAAAATGTCATTCAACAAAGCACGCCTGAATCTACATGCAAAGGCAACAAGTCGCGCAAGAAATCATCCCTACATCTACCCACAGTGTGGTTTATTTCATCGTCTGCTCGACCAGCTCGCGGTACATGGCTTTGAGGTCCTGCACGTCCGAACGGAGCTCCTCCACCAGCTCGCTCTTCTCGCCCAGCATCTCCAGCGTCGTCTGGTAGCGCGCGTCGAGGTTGGCCACCTGGGCCTGCAGGTCCGGCACGCGCGCCGACGCGGTCCTGGCGTCCTCCAGCTCCTTCATCAGGCCGACCATGTCGGCGCGCGCCTCGTCGCGCTGGTGGCACACGCGCGCCATCTCCTCCCTGGCGGCCACCTTCTCGGCCTCCAGCCGGCGGACCGCCGCGCTCATGCGCTCGACGAGCTGCACCGACGGCCCCGCGGCGACCGTGGACATGGAGATCATGTCCGGGGCCGGCTGGCGCGGGGAGGACGGCATGGCGTCGTCGATGCCCGGCAGGCCGCCGTGCTCCGCCTCCTCCTGCTCGACGGCGGGCGGCGAGAGCGGGTGGTTGCTGCTGAGCTCGCTGGGCTGCTGGAAGGGCGAGAAGGGCAGCGGCGGCGCCGCGCCGGGGTTCGGGCTTGCCGGGGCCAGCCGGAAGGAGGGCTGCGCCGACGGTCGGCGCGAGCGCGGCCGGGCATCCGTGTCGGGGATGCTGCCTGATAAAGGCGTCGCGCGTTGGCGGTGAGGAAATGGCAGGCCGCCGAGGCTGGCGAGGTCGGTGCTGAAGGTGCGGGAGATGTTCGCGGGGAGAGGCGACTCCGGCCGGCTGTCCGTCTTATCCACGCGGACAGCCGCTTCTGTCCATTCGGTTTGCTGGGCGGCCAAGTCGCGGCTCCTGGTGCGCTGCTCTCTCTCGAGATCAGAGCGGGCTTGGTCGAGGGCCTCCTCGGTGGCCTTGGACGATGCCTTGAGCGCGGCGAGCTCGTCGCGGGCCTTTTCGAGCTGCTCCCGCGCCTTGGACAGAGCGGGCTGAACATCCTGCAGTTCCTCGTCGAGCGTTCTAGCTCGCGTCGTCGAATCGCGCGCCTTCTTTCGCATTTCCGATTCGCGCTTTTGTACCTCGTCCCGCTCCTTCTCCACGTGCGACAGCTTCGCCAGCAGCGATGACTCCATGGACTGCCAGTTGCTGCTCGCCGACGCATACTGCGATTGTAAAGTCTCAATCTGGCGGAGCAGCTTCACCTGCGCCTCGCCGCCGGAGCCTGACGTCGCCTCTTCGGCTTGCGTGCGCATGATTTCAAGCTTTGCCTCCATCGCCCTGACCTCGACTCGCAGCTCATTCTCTGCACGTCGTCCACGCTCGACTGCGCGGTCCAGTTTCTCTCGCCACTCGATATTGTCTTGTTTGATCTGTGCTTCCAGGGCATCTTTTTCAGCGCGCAAGGTCGTGTGGCTCTCTTCTTGAGTCTTCAACTTCTCCCGTTCAGAGGCCAGGCTCTTGCTGATGATCGCCGCCTTGCTAGCCTCCTCCGTTTTTGCCTTGAGATCGCGCTCGAGTTTGCGAATCGTGTCTTCACGGGTAGTCTTTTCCTTCTTTAGGCTGTCCACTTCTTTTTGCAAGCCGGCGGTTGCCTTTCGCATTTCTTCTTGGCGCTTGTCTTGTTCCTCACTGCTGTTGAGCCGCATGCGCAAGGCGTCAGCGTCGGTAGCAGCTTTATCTTTTGCCTTCTTGAGCTCTTCAGTTTGCTTCTCCGAATCGGCGAGTTGTTGTCGTAGTTTCTTGATGATAGTTCTATACTTTTGTTCTCCAGCAGCAAGCTTCTGGCCCTCCTCCATGAGCAGAGCAATCTTTTCGTCCTTCCCAGCGAGTTTGCTTTCCATGCTACCGGAAGGGGCGCCATTCGCAGCCTTTTGGGCAGACTCGGCAGCCGACTTGGCTAGGTATTGCAGCTTTGATTCCAGCGAATCAATTCTCTCAACATATTCTTGGATCTCTTGCTGATGACTGGCTCTTAATTGTTCAATCTCCCTGGCTGTGACCGCAGCTTCTCCCTCTGTTGTCTCTGAAGGTACATCACCATTCTCTCCATGGACGTCGGCTGCAGGCTCGGCAGATATTTCTGCTTGCGATTCCGCGGTTGCTACGACTTCGTTGGCTTCAGGGTCGACGTGCGGCTTCTCCTCGGCTGTGGTCTCTGGCGCAGATTCAACAGTCTCCGTGGGCTTTGATTCGTCTGTCGGCGTGCATGCTGTAGCCTCCCTCTCCGGATCGGTGGCAGGGGATTCTGAGGCAGAGGCGTCTTCCTTTTCCGCCACTTTCGATTCTGTAGACTTTCGTTCCATGGACGGCCGGCTCGCATTGTCGACGGAGCTGCGCGGAGAGCTCCCGCCTTGAGCTGCTTTGGCGGCCATGGCCTTAGCTAGCCTAGCCTGCAGCCGATCGTTGGTTCGATTATTCGACGAAGAACGCGAGGTATCTACAGCTTGGGTCAATCATCCAACGGCTGACTCGGTTTCGATATCTGCTTTCTGCGAGAAGGTAGGTCTTACTTGGGGTGGCCTTTGTCGCCGCAGGCACAGCGCTGGCCGGTGTCGGCGCTTGCATTTGCGGTTGGGGCTTGGGCTGCTTCTGCGTCGAAGGCGCACTGCTACCGCCATCCTCTTCGGAGAGGATGTTGTCGAGGCGCGACTCGACGCCCGCGACAGCCTGCGACAGGAACGAGCCCCATCTCGACGAAGACTTATTCGGCGCCGCCATGGCGGGTGCGCAGTTTTGGGTGCTATAATATGCCTTTTCGTTCGTCTATCGTCCGCTTTACTGATTGCTTCGTTTGCACGGTAACTCGGGTCGTCGTCGTTATGGCTGCGCCGGCCATCCCCGTCAGCAGACCCAAGCCCCCTACTTGCTGTCTCTGACTGCCGATGCCTGGACACTGGGGCGAGAGGAGGCTCTCAACACCCAGCACCGGAAAGAGAAGTAAGAATACAGGCCCAAGCAAGGTTGTCAAGAAGGCTGCGGCGCGCTCGCTTCGTAGTGTTGTCGCAAAAAGCTCCGGTGGGTTTGTGCGGGATGGCGCGCCTTGAAGCTGAGCTGGCCGCAAATGGGTCCCAATACTGGAGCCGCGTCACAAAGCCGTTGACGCTGTTACATGGAATTTCCGCGGTGGAGAAGGGATGCTCTACATAACATGTATTGCTTCTCCCTTTCCAGCACAAAGGTGGTCATTTTCCTGACAGACCTTAAGCACGTTGGGGGCGCCTTTGAAGCTTCTCCCTGGGCTGAATACGAGTCTAGCGCTACAAGGCCAGCAACGCGTCCGCTGACGACTGGCGGCTCGTATTTGCAATTTGTTACCTAGTTAGGCCGCTCTCAACTACCTCAACCCCTTCACGAATCTACCCTTGGTACTTCCCATCGCTCGTATATTAGCGAGATAGGTTCTAGGTAGCAGGTTTGCACAGGGTCCACCTACGAGAAGCATGTGATGTGTCGTGCGAACTAGTGCAGTAATAGCCGATTCGATCTGACCCTGCCTTGTATCCGAGAATCTACAACGTCGGCCCAAACTCAAGGCAGGCCGTAGAGATGACAATCACCCATTTCCATCGTCACTGTGAACTGTATACAACGGCTCTCCATAGGTGTTATATTCTTGCAGAAAATCGTCCGCTATCAAATGATATCATATCGAAAGCATATATCTAAAAAGAAGCCTGCCTATCGGAGGGGGTATACACCACTGCTATCCTATTCCCGCACACAAATATATATCTCGCCATATGGTATCAATACAATTTATATCAAACATTGAAAGCACAAGTCCAGCAACATCATTATCCACAATTACCCAGTAATCTTCCTCCACCAGCTCGTTCGCGCTGGCGGCTCGATAAACGCCGAGTTGCGGCGACTCGTGTGGCGGTCTTCGCTTCCGTCCGAGGGAGTCACGCGACGATCGCGTTGACGGTCCTCCCTTCTGCGGCGGCGTCTCTCGTCGTCAGCTTCGTCGCCGGTCGCTTCACCCGCCTGCCTAGCCCGACGGCGAGCACGTCGTTCGCGCCGGGCCTGGTCGTCGTCCGCATCACCGCCGTCCGGCGGCGGAGGCGCATCGGAGTGCTCCTTCACCCAGGAGGATGTGCCCGAATGTGGCCAGGTTGTGCCGTTTCTATCCTTATCACGATCACGACGACGGTCCTTGTGCGGGTACACCTGCTCATCTCCGCTCGGGCGGCGGCTGCTCTTACGCTTGGCCCCGTCTTCGGCACCGGCGCGCGCTTCGCGACGAGCTTCCCGCCGCCGGCGACGCTCTGCTTCATCTTCGGGGCCATCAACGTGGCGCGACTTGCGGCGTTTGACATCGCGTTCGGCGTCTTGGTTCTCCTTCTCGGCCGCCATTGCCGCGGCCTCCTTCTCCTGGCGCTGGCGACGGCGTTCTGCTCGGCGGGCTTCACGGTCCTCCAGATCGCGGCGCTCTTCCTCCTCACGCTTGCGGGCACGACGCTCTGCACGGCGGGCCTCCTTGTCATCCAACTTGGCTTCGTCATCGCGACGGCGCGTTCTATCACGGCGCGCACCATCTTTAGAGCCGTCGCTGGTAGTATCCCGCCTTCCCTTCCGACGAGCATCTCGGTCAGTCTCCATGTGCTCACCGTCGTCCGTAGCTTCAGCCTTGCCCTTGGACATCAAACCACTGAAGAGGCCAGAAAACCCAGACTTCTTCGCGGTCGAAGGGGTGCGCTTTGGGGGTGTTTCTGAGGGACCGCCAGCATCTACCATGACAATATCCTCGTCCTGAAGTTTTCTGCTACGTCGGCGTTCTGCCCTCGCTGCGTCACCATCGAGGGCACCACTCATGGCAATATCGGGGTCGGCGCGACTCGATCGTTTCTTGCTGGAAGACTTCCCAATGCCGAGGATTTTAGCCGCCTTGTCAGGCGTCTCCTCGGGCGGTGGCGAGGCGAGGCCATGCGCACCTAGGGAATGGCGGCGCGAGGAGTGGCTGCCACTAGTCTTTCTGTCGCGTGTAGACATTGATCGCGAGATGGGCGGCGTGCTAACGGCAGCGGAAGCGCGCGACCTGGAAGGCGTTTTGGAGGGCTTCTCGTCGGCCTTGTCCGACCCAGAGCCCTTTGAGGATTTGTCACCGGATTTCTTCGATGACTTCTCCGTCTTGGACTTGGACGAGCGGCGTTCCTCTTTGCGCTCGTCTCTTGTGCGTTCCTCCTTCCGCTCATCCTTGCGAGCGCTCGAGGTACCCCACGCGCCCCACGACGACGCGCCGTCGCGGTTGATCTTGGGGCGGTCTTTCTTGGAGGATCTCTCCGGTGGCGGTGTCAACGGTGCATCGGGAACAGGTGGTGGCGGTGGAGGGGCTTCGTCATGAGATTTGGATTTGCTCTTCCTGCTCTTCTTCTTGTCCTTGGGGCTCATGTCAGCAGTAACGAAACCCAGATCTTCATCGTCGATGGGAAAGCTTCCAGGGAGACCGGCTTCCCTGCGGCTCTTCCTGGACGAAGAGATGGGAGGCTCGACAACTTCAACAGACTTGGACTTCTTCTTTTTGTCTCTCGTATCCTCGTCTTTTGGTGGGGATGGTGGAGGTGGAGGTGGAGGTGCAGGAGTCACTTCTTCCTCCTTGGCAGCTTCAAAGGACTTGAGTTTGTCGGCAATTTTGCCCCCGACAGGCTTGCGCTTCATTGAAGAGGCCTCATTTGCCTTGGAAAGGGACGTCGCATTGGCGTCCTCAATAGCATCTTCCAGAACTATGGATGAGTCAGCAGGTGTAATTTCGTGGTGTGCAAGGATCGCGTGTTGGGGTAATCTGGGGTAGACAGGGATGTTGAAGAGCGCCAAACCAACCTTTTTTGGACTTTTTCGACGAACTCACTCCCCAGAAGTCAAATGCATCAGTTGTCGACTTGTCCTTGGGCGGAGAGAGAAGCTCCTCAAGCTCTTCTGGTTTGAGATCTTCGGAAAGGCGTGGAGTTTCAGAATCAGCGCTCTTAGCCTTTTTCTTCTTCTCCTTTTCTTTCTTTTTCTCTTCCCTTTCTCTCTCCTTTTCCTCCTTCTCTTTCCTCTCTGCCTCTTCTCTTTCTTTCTCCTTTTCTCTCTCTCTTTCCTTTTCCTTCTTCTTCTCCTCCTTCTCCCTCTTCCTCTCCTCCTTCTCCTTCTTCTCCTTCTCCTCCCTTTCCCTCTCCCTCTCCCTCTCCCTCTCTCTCTCCTCCTCCTCCTTACGCTCCTTCTCTCTCTTCTTCTCCTCCTTTTCCCGCTTCTTCTCCTCCTTCTCTCGCTTCTCTGCCTCTTCCCTTTCTCGCTCCCGTTCTCTTTCTTTCTCCTTCTCCTTCTCCTTGGCTTTGGAGCTCTTCTTGGATTTTTTAGCAGCTTCTTCCTCAGCCTCGCGCGCGGCTTGCTCTTCAGCTTCGCGGGCAGCCTGCTCTTCGGCTTCTTTAGCAGCTAGCTCTTCTGCCTCCTTCGCGGCCAGCTCTTCGGCTTCCTTAGCTGCCTGCTCTTCAGCGCGCTTCGCCGCTTTTTCTGTAAGGAGGTTGAACCTTTCAGTGTCCTTCTTCAGAAGCTTACCCTTCTTGGCTTTTTTAGTGGTCAAAGCTGCGAGCTCTTCCTCCTCTTTGAGAATCAGCGCTTTGTCTGCCTCCTCCAGTCGTACCTTTTCCTCTGCTTCCTTGGCGGCGGCTTCTTCAGCTTCCTTCACTTCCTTGGCGGCTTGTTCCTCGGCTTCGCGGGCGGCTTGTTCCTCGGCTTCCTTGGCGGCTGTCTCGGCAGCCTTCGTGGCTTCTTCGGCTTCGCGGGCTTCCTGTTCAGCCTTTTCCTTCTCGGCCTTCTTCTTTTCCTTTTCAAGCTTCTTTAGCTCCTTGGCGCTTAGCTTCGGTTCCTTTTCCTTGTCGTCTTTATCTTTGGATTTCGACTTCGAGTCGGCTTCTGCTTGTTCGTCCTCAGGCTCAGCAAAGTCCATGTTAGGGGGGGTTAGCACAGGAGGAGGCAGATTAGTCACGGGGTCCTTTTTGGTTTTTGATTTTCCCTTCTTGGACGTCGATGTCCAGGCCGAGTCGTCATCGTCAATGGCCCCATTAACCGTAGTCACCTCCTGCACCTCTTTGGAATGGTCTATCTCACCAGTAGTATCAAGTAGATCGTTTAAGTTATCCTTGTCCTTCTTGCCAGTACCAAAGGAGCTGAAGAAGTCGTCGTCCTTGGTATCATCCTTGGAATCCGATTTCTTGTCTTGATCGCCGAGGTCAATCAGGTCGCCTTTCTTTTTCTTCTTATCCTTTTTACCAGTCGCAGCACCCCAACCACCCCAAAGGTCGTCTGCTTTTTTTTCCTCCTCTTTGACTTCTTCTTTTGGTGGATCCTCAGTCGCTGAGACCTTCTTCTTCTTCTTGTCTTTTTTAGAGGTACTTAAGTTGCCCCAGAAGTCGTCGTCGTCCTTCTTTTCTTCGACTGGTTCCGGATCCGGCTCGGGAACGGTGACAGTTTCTGGCTCCGGGTCTGGCTCCGGGTCCGCCCCCTTCTTTTTCTTCTTCTTGTCTTTCTTAGAACTAGTCATGGTGCCCCAGAAGTCGTCGTCCTCTTTTTTCTCTTCCTTCTTCTCGGGTTCCGGCTCGGGGTCCTTCTTGTCGTTCTTGCCATTGAAGCTAGCCCAGAATCCATCGCCATCATCCACTTTAGTCTCTTCGGTCGGAGGGGGGGACGCTGGCTCGGGGTCATCGAATAAGGCAGCCTTCTTCTTCTTCTTCTTGTCCTTTTTCGCGGTCGCAAAGCCCCAAGGGTCGTCGTCCTTCTTTTCCAGTTCAGGTTCGGGCTCCGGATCTTTAATGGGTTCCGTCGGCGGCTCTGGTTCAGCGTCCTTCTTCTTCTTCTTGTCTTTCTTGGTTGCCGTACCCCAAAAATCGTCGACGGGCTGGGTTTCCACAGTGGCTGCAGGGATCGGGTCCGGTGCCGCAAAATCGTCCAAAGCATTCTTCTTCTTTTTCTTATCCTTCTTGCCCGAGCCCCAGGTATCCCACGCTTCCTCTTCTTTCTTCTCTGGCTCAGGATCCTGCGTTGTTGGTTCCGGCTCCGGCTCCGGTTCGACGACCTCGATGGCACCTTTCTTCTTCTTCTTATCTTTTTTCGAGGATGAGGTCATCCAGTCGTCCGCAGCAGGAACGACAGACGCGGGTTCCGGCTCTGGCTCATCCTTTTTACCCTTTTTCTTAGTAGTCGTACTCCAGCCCCAAGGATCGGCAGCGGACTCCGTTGCTTTGGTGTCTTTTGGATCTTCGGTAGATTCGGCAGCACTCATACCCCAAGCGCTGGCTGTCTTTTTCTTTTTGTCCTTTTTACCGACGGCGGTGAATCCAAAATCATCTTGATCTTTTGCAGCCGATACGTCTGCAGGCTTCTCCTCGTCCGCTTCATTCAAGGTACCAAAAGAAAAGGAGGTGCCGGTCTTCCTTTTAGAATTTTTAGCGGTACCCCAGGGGTTTGTGTCAATGTCGTCCTTCTTTTCCTCGGAACCGGCACCATTGGCCCCGGACCAGTCCCAAGAGCTGCCGCCAGTATTCCATTTGGTACCCCAGGAGCCGAAAGTATTCTTGGTATCCGAAGCGCTAAAGTCGACATCGAGTTTCCCGCCATCATCGCCAAGCTTGATTTCGTGAAAGGCATCGCCACCAAAATCAGTGTCTGGAATCTTGGGGGCAGCGTCTGGCTCGGTGTCGGCACCCTTCTTCTTCTTCTTTTTAGCTTTGGCGGTGGTGAAATTGGCCCAGTCATCGACAGGGTCGCCAGCGCCATCGCCGCCGTCGCCGCCGTCGCCACCGTCGCCTTTGTTGTCTTTATTATCTTTGTTGTCCTCGCCGTCACCGCCAGCGCCCGCGCCGGCGTCGCCACCCGCGTCGCCACCGTTGGTGCCACTGTTGTCACCATTGGTATTCTCCTCTTCCTTCTTACCCTCGTCGCCCCAGCTGAAGGCGTTACTGTTATTGTTATTGTTATTACCACCAGCAGCTTTCTTCTTCTTCTTTGCGGCTTGGATGACGTTGTCTAGATATTCAAAGTCGATCGCTGAGGAGGGTCTAGATGGGTCGGCAAACAAGTCGTCGGGGGCGTTGCGCTTCTGTGATGGGCCGTCAGATGATGGCGGCAATGGTCCAACCTCTGGCGTGGGTGGTTGCTGTCGCACAGCGTAAGAGGAAGAAGCATCCTCGCCAGCTGTAGCGGCTGAAGCCAATATCGTTTCTTCTTGGCCGCAGAGATGTCGCAATCTGCGACGCCATGAGGGCGAAAGATCGGGAAGGATCAGACGCTTCTCTTTGGATGCGCGAGTGTATAGTGTGTTCTAGTAGGAATTCTTGTCAGTCGCAAGTCCGAGGTTTAAGGCGTAGGTATGTTCAACGTTGATGGAGAGCAGTTCGGCTAGCGCCACGGCTAGCGATGAAGCAATCAATTGAGTTTGGCGCGGCTGCCTGTCCGTAACGCGGGCTCCTAGAACAGAGAAGATATACGTACATGATTGTGGTATCTGTTGATTATCCAGGTATTGGAAATAAGATGCAGCTGCCTCTGCAGGGACGTCTCATCCCAACCAGTCGTCGTCGTCGAAGCGTGGGTCGGGGCGGAGTGGAATGCGCTTCCTCTGGGGCTTTCGGGGAAAGCCAAGACAGCGGCCGCAGCCATTGTTCAGGTCGGAGGTGTTACTAGGGCAGGCCAGCGTCAAAATCATGGAAGCTACCGGGGCGAGATGGTAGTCGCGGGAGTCGTAGTCGATCGGCGGTTGCGAGTTGAAGGGGAGGAGAGGCGAGGCGAGGCGAGCGAAGGTGCAAGACGAACAGATTCGTGTGGCAGGGGATTGTTGTCGCGTTGGTGTATACAGTCGTGTGTGTCGCTCGCGGTCGGTTTTAAAGTCGGTAGAGAGGTAAGGGCGGCCGTTTCGTTCGTCGAGTGCTGAAAATCAAACAAAACAAGGCCGCTGGGGAAATGGAGACGGATATACTCGTGTAACAGTACCAAGAACGCAAGAGCAGAGCAACAGTCCGCGGAGTCGGTCCACGCGATCCAGAAGCCACAGGTCTGGGAAGTGGTACAGGTTCGCGGACAAAGGATCCGTGAGAAGAGTTGGAGAGGTGGGCGTTTTGCGGTTTGGAAGACGAGAGCTCGCTATGTCTTCGCAGTCTGGCGGTGGAGAGGAAATGGAGAGTGGAGGGCGGCCGGGTAGATGTGGGACGCCTTTTTTTTTCTGGGACTTTTTTCTTGTCGTTCTTTTGAAATTCAGCCGGATAAGATAACCAAATCGCCTCTTGAGGGGGTGCAAATTATTGGGATGGGTTAGACTGTCGTAGCTTTGTCCAAGGGACTCCCAGCCACCGGGGGATGGCGGAGCGGCAGCGGGACACTTCTACTACTAGTAGGTAGTAGGTTAGGCGTGGCTTGGAGGAGTCGCTGGGTCGAAAACGCTGTGGATTTGGATTGGTTTGACTTGGCCGGGTCTGGCCACGGCTGTCGTTTTGATCTTGTATCTGGTGACACGAGAAAGCGATGATTCGTGTGATGTTGTGTGTCGCGTGGGGCGTAGTATCCGTCGAGAGAATGCCCGCAGGCGGGTCGAGCTTCGCCGCAAGTGTCTTGTTCCAAGGGGATATCGCGGCACAGGATCCAAGGGCCGTCCAAGACTCGGTTGCTCGGCGCCAATCGATGTTTGCTGTGTCCTCCCTCGAAACGACGCACGAGGAGGGAAGGGGAGAAAAGGGCCAACCCCTTTGCGCGCGGAGAGGCAAGGGAACGCGACGGTGCAAAGGTGCCCTACCAGTCCATTCGCATCCCGGAATGGCTCTTGGATGAAGGGTGTCGGGCCAGCGTTCCCAAGGCAGCGTGACTGTGACACGGGAGTGACGCTGCGATACGGCCAGAGACTCCGCGGCTTACTGTTTTGTACAATCACGCGCACGCACATCCAACACCAGGCCGCCCTGTCTTTGTCTCCTGTGGTGAGTCGTCACCTTGCCCCCGGGATGGATCTACCCAATAGGCTCTTAGGACAGCTGACTTGCAGCACCGGCAACCTTGCGCGTCATCTGCACCAGGGGCCGTTGTCCGTTGTCGCGTACTTACTGGACAGATTACCGTAGAGACGGTTGGCAGGGTGGTGAGAGGGTGGTGGTGCGGCAGGTACCTGCTCGGGCAGGCAGGAGAGAGCACGCTGCACGGATTATCTACATGGTTGCCTTTGCAACTGACCGCCTCTTTGTCCAATCCCGTCGACGAGCGCATAATAGTAAAACAGGAGGAATTAATAATGGAAAATAAACGTCGCGCCCATCCACCAGTCATCTTGGGCGCCAGAGCAGAAAAAACGGCGAGATGGATGGCTGGGGGTGGGGGCAGTTGGGCAACCACACAGAACTAATAATAACAGACGACTGACTGACGGACGGACGGACTGACTGACTGACCATGCCGTCACCAGACCCATTTCGTGAGAAGGGGGCATGAGTGGGTGTCGTCCAGAGGGCGAATGCAGGCGAGATGCTAGGTTCCCTCAGCTGAGCGCCGCGACGATTGTCGCCACGCATCGGGACAGACCGGTATAGATGGTTGGCTGCGGGTTATAGATAGAGCTACAGGGCGTGGGACGGCCAGGGACACGATATGCGCAGAGACGCAGCCCAGTCGACATGGCCTTGTTCAAACACCATCATGTATCGCATTCCTTGGGCGCGCCTATCATGAAATTCCCCGGCCAGCTAGCCTAAACGGTGTCTGCCGTCCGCTAGCATCTGACGTCTGATATTTGCGCACGCGATGAAATTCCTTTGCTACTGCGAGGAATGCGGCCCCGCGAACGACCCTTACATACCTGTATAGTACATACGACTCACTGATACTCTACGCCTCCTACACCTCCTACACGGGCCCGGTTGGGAAGCTTTCTTAGGTGGCTGGTTACCCCTCCAGTTGCCTCAACACCTGAGACGTGCCACCCAAAAATTTCCCCAAAAAAAGGCTTGCATTCCAAAAGTTTCAATGCGCTTTTTTTCTTCTCGCTCCTTTGTGTATCAGCTCGGCTCGCACCCCTGCAGCGCTGCTCTGACTTGCCCTTATCCTCCAGGGCAAAGCAAGGGGCCATGCTTTAGCGTTAGGCGAAATGACAATGCAATTTTATCATGTCAAATCAAAGTTGCTACGAGGGCAACTGAGCCTCATGACAAGGGAACATCGGAAACTCTCAGTAACGCCCATCCCCCCCAAAACGCTCACCATCGACGCCACCACAGACATACATACGCGTCGGCGAATAGCTCCCCTGCGAAGGGGTCCCTCGAACAGGGCTGTCCGCCAGCTTGGTGGGGGCTCCCCCGCGAGGTCCCGGTCTGTGTCCGACGGGTTGTGGCCTTTGAGCCTGTGCCGCCGAGCCCATGATGAGAATTGGCGCATGCACTGGGACGGGGTGCCAGACATGCATCGCTGCCCAGTTTGCCAGCTTGACACGTTGCGGGCCACTGCATGCATGGCCGCACGGCGTTTCTCATATGCAGGTAAGGCGTTAGTATAGCGATAGCGGAGGCGAATATAGCAATGCTTTCTGGACTATGCTATTAAGCGCCGCTGTTGAAGAAAGGAATGGACTTGATATCTGGATGCAGCAACGGGAGCCAAAGTCGTTTGACATTACCTCGGTTCTCGATAGTAGGAAGTGCGATCGCCGTCCCGCAGATTGGTGCCTCCCAGTCGCGGCAGATCGGAATTGAAGCAGCCACCGCTGTATGGCCAATACGCCGCAATGACATTAATTCCAGTCAAGAATCACTGCCCCTTGAGGTCGGCCCTACTACTGTTCATCAGTCACACGAATAAAACTGCCGTGGCCAGGTCATAGTGCTACGCCTGAGTACGAGCCATGCGTTGTTACTAAGCAACAGGTGAGGCCGTTTGACCAATATTGGTCGCCTGTACCTCAGCTCTCCGATAGCCAGAAACAGAAACATAGTAAATAATGCCAAATATGGCCCTGACAGCAGACATTGCAAGTCACAGGAAATGTCCTAACATTAAACAATGGCCCCCAAACCGCGATCGGAGAACATGGCAGGCACGCAGCGCCCAGACGCCGACGAGCTGGTGCTGCGTGGCAATACCGCATGGTATACACGACCTAGAACTGACTAACTGTTATTAAGGCGAAAGAAAATGCCACCTGCTCAATTCCCGAGAAAATGCCCTTCACATATACACGCTATGGTAATTTCTATGCGCAAGGACACATATGCAGCAGCATACGCAGGCACGCCTGGTTCAATTAGCCGTTTCAGAGACGCATAGCATCCAGCTGATGATGGGCACCAAGCTGCGCCCAAGTCTACAATGCATTCGCCGTATAAGCAACAGGAAGTGGTTTGGGCCACGTACAGCTGCAAATGACTGGAGAGTCTCAATGCAGTGCTTTTCACTCGCTGCCCGAGCAGTGACAAGCCCCCAGTGTTGGCAGACCTGGCCCAGAGCGTCTCGCCAGGATTGCTGACCTGAATTGCACTTCCATGCCAGACAGTTCAAGGCACAAAGGAGTAAGTCGTGCGCCAGAATCACCAAGTGGATATCCCTTCGCAGTTCCATCTCCTGCCTTTTGGTCGTCCGCCGCGGCGTCGCCTCACCGCCTCTGCTTACTGCCCCATCGTCGGCATCCGAAAACAAACAAGACGCGGCCAGGGGTGTTGTCGTTGTCATTCTTTCTCGTTAGTGTCCCGTCTGCAGGAACGAGTCCTTAGGCGAACGAAATTGTCCCCTAAACGCAGTGGAAACGAGGAAGGGAAGCTTCCGTCCTGTTCTATCGAGGTCGATCGAAGCGGGGGAGACATGTGTCAAGACTT
>LUFD01002057.1:111383-146453 GCA_003025255.1 Cordyceps pruinosa | reverse complement strand
TTTTTTTTTTTTTTTTTTTTTTGCTCTTGGGCCTTGTTTTGATTGTTTTCGATACGGATAAAACGCATTGAGATTGGGCATTCTGTGCATTTCAGGCCGCTGTGAGAAAGGCGGGTGGCGACCGGCGGTGCGCGGAAGGCGGACTTCGGAGCTGTGGCATTGTTAGTGATTTGCCGCTCCGTCGCCGCGACGGGGCGAGTCTATAGAAATTCAACGAGGATATGCTTGAGATAGGATTTCTGTATGGGCTTATTATTGAATGGAAACAGGAATGCTGATTTCATGACCGTGCCCGGCAAAGCCCGGCACGGAGGCCGAACGGACAGCGGCCCCACCTCTCCGTTTGGCAACCGCGTCCGTCCGGAGCGACGCAGGAACGCCTCGTGTAAATCCCGGGGATCAAAACTGAAACTCAAGGGCTACATTTTATGAGCTGCTTATCTTGATGTATTCTCTCCGCCGGAGGCCTCTCGCAATGACCCGCAATAGAACCCGTCTCGGCTAACACTGCCGTCATCACGAACTGCTTCCCGCCACCACCTTCGTTACGCCAAGCTTCCCGTCGTCGGAAATTAAAAATAGTTCTACGGAGTTAATTCTATCAGAAGAGACTCCCATCCCAAGGCATCTTCCTGGCCCTTGGTTAGCTGAACGCCTTGCCAGCACCAACGCAAGGGGGGGACGCGTAACTATCGTGGCTATGCCAGCGGTAATACCTAGGAGCCTCCCTGCCTGCCCTGGCCGCCCCAGAAATAAGATGCGAGCGAGACTACAGAACAATTGTACTATACACATCCCTGCCGCGGGTTCACGGGCTCTGGCTAACCTAAAAAAGAAGCACAAGATCTGGATCTGTCTGAGAGGCAGACTGGCTCATTTGGCCGACTATGCATACGCCCGCCCTACACCCCCTCCCCATATTTCTGAAAAAGACGTAAGATTGCCTGAATGAATCAATATGGGGACGGTAGGCCCTCCCGTTTCAACGGCCTAGATTCATCAGTAGAGTTCCTGTGCATGTTGTGTCCTGTTCGAGTAACTTGGGCCCCATGTGAAGCTGGACATACCATCGTCATCAGAGACACGGCAGTTGATTGCAGTGAACCCGGTGTACCAAAAATTTTAGTCACAGGAAAGTATTTCGATTGCATGTGTAAATACTAAGTCCAATAACCGTGTGGTATCTAAGCTGCAAATGCGGCTCTCGTCAAGTCCCCTTTTCATGGCTTAAGATAGCTACCCAATAGACAGAGTGTGAACCGCCAGGATTTTTCACAAGAAGCAACAGTAAGTACATCTCTTTCCGAAACCATTGGCCAAATTTGGGGCAGGGAATAAAAAGATTTTGCGGTCTAGATCATATTACACCGCGAAAAGCAGTGACGCGCTATAACAGAAAATAAGAGATCACAATGATTCCTATAATCAGACAGGTTCCCACAAACGCCTCATAAACAAAAATATATCACTGCGCTCCAAACACCGCCTCTTAACGCCCGCCCATGTCACTACTATATCCCACTTCACCAAAATTTTGCGACATACCGCCCTCGCCGTACCCTGTGCCCGGACCGCTCATGTAACCCCCATCGTCACCGTCGTCGTAGTCACTGGCATCAAAAGACGAGCGCCCACTAAGGTCGTCTTCCATGCCGCTCATCTCAGGCGCTGACCAGTTCATTCCTGCCAAAGCGGGATATTGCGCCAGCAGAGCCGCTGGTAATGTGTAGTTTCCGTTGCCATCGACAGGGTAACCGGTATTAGCGTCGATCGCCATACCAGGACCAGTCATGCTGGCCATGTCTTGTTGCATGCGCTGTTCTTGCCATTGCCGTTGACGCTCAATCATCTCCTCGTCCAAGAGCGGTTTGATGCATATGCGGCCGGCTTCAGACCTGAAATGACGGCCAAGAGCATCAGCACGCGCAAAGCGTCGCCCACAGCCCCATTGACCACCGGCCTTGAGTTCGCCTTTGCAGACAAATTTCTTTTCACCCGAATGCAGACTCTCATGTCTCTTTCGATCGTGTTGTCTAGCAAATGCTTTACCGCAAACTGTGCAGACAAACGGGCGCTCGTCCGTATGTGTTCGCAGATGAGAACGGAGATTGTAGGCGCGTGTGAATCGTTTCGGGCACAGCGTGCATTGGAACGTAGCAGGATGCTTTTGCACTCGCTTCGGCCCGCCGCTTTCCGAGCCGCCTTGATACTCAGGATCAGCCAAGCGCAAAGCAATGACGTTGTTCGGCACTGCGGATGTGGACTGCCTTCTACGGGCGGCAGAAGACTGTCGGTCGCCGGGCGATAGAGACCTTGAGACTTCCTGGCGGGGAGCTAGGTTTGAACCAAGTGTCGCATTTACGCTGCTAGGTCTAGGCTTTGCAACAACGCCGGGCTGGAAGGGGTCTGTTACTGATCGAGGGCGCGATTTGGGTCGACCTGTCCAGTTGTTAGCTAGGTACATGGGCAGAGTGAGTCAAGGAAGTATACCTCTGTCTGGTGGCAGTAGCGAATCTTGATCTAGTTGAGACTTGGTAGCATCAAAGCCAACAAGCTTGGTATTGTTGGTAGGCGCAAAGTCAATGTTAATAGCAGGGGCCATTTGCGGTATGTCCTGGCTGTTTCCCATAAAGGTACCAGAAGGATCCTGAATAGTAGGGTATGGGGGGATATTATAACTAGGGTTTGCGGGCGTTTGGTATTGCATGTCTGGTAGAGTCTGGGCGCCAATACGCGGGCTGATGGCAGGGCTATGGGAAGGACTGCGACCATCGCCAAGGTTGAAGGCGCCAATACTAAGAACATCTTGGTACATGCTGCCATCAGAAGCTCGTTGCAGCGGCGAGTGACCGGACCCATCATCAAAGCTGTCATGTACATTCACATTGGGTGAATGCGTGACAGAAGACACATCGGAGTACTCGGACGGCGCGCGACGATGACCGGTGAACTGAGCACCAGTCCATTCGTTGATTTGACCAGGTAGGAGAGCTGCCTCCGGGCCAAGAGAAACGTTTCTAGAGTGAACATTGGGCGAGGAGAACTGGTGGTGCTGAGTAAAGGACGGCGAATGGTGCGCCGAGCCGGGCGAGTGCTGCGACTGGGGAGAAGCCATGTTATTAAGATCGGCCGGACTGAGGCTGGAGGGTTCGAAGAGTGGCGCGTTGAAGTGGTCGCCTTGGTTCCCAGAGGCAGGGAAGAGGGAGAAATCGCCGTCGGCGAGATTAGGCGAGAGAAAGTTCTGCTGGGCCTGGGAGGTGAAGGCCAAGTTGTCTGCGCCGGAGGCTGATTGCTGGGCGAAGCTGGTGGAGGGGTCGAAGGCGGAGGGGTTGACGGCGTCGGCGTGGAATGACTGCGACTGAGGATGTGAGGACTGAGAGGTCATGAAGCTATCGGCAAAGGACGAGTCGAAGCTCGAGTCGGCGGCAAACTGCTCTGTTTGCTGGTCGAGAGACAGGTCAATGTTGGAGTCAGCGGCCGGCGCAAACTGGTTCGGCGACGGCGAGTGCGGTTGATTTATAACGGACTGCTGCTGGCCTGCAGCGGCCGGCGACTGGCCGTCCTGCGACGACTGGTGGTCCATGCCGGCAGGATGAGAAGAAAGCGGAGCGCCGTTGGAGACGCTTGGGGATGCTCCGGAAGTGAAAATAGAGGGTGTACCTGCGTATCGGGAGACAGGGCTTGAGGAGGAGGAGTAGCAGCACCGAAAGGCCCGCGGAGGGGAGGAGGGGGGGCGTGGACGGAAGGACTTGGGGAGAGGGGGGCGTGAGTTCGTCAGTCCGGCGGCGATGACTTGTTCAGTGAGGCAGATTTCCGAGTCAGCCTGGTACGGGCGCGCGCGCGTCGCGGGAGTTGGGTTATTTGGTGATGTATGTCGGAGGAGGCTGTGCAGGCAAGCGTGGTCGCGGCAAGCGGGTTAGGCCCAGGTGAGTTGGCGTCGGTTGGCTCACACAGCCCAGGGCCGCGTGGAAGGGAGGGGTGGTGGTCAGGGACGAGGGTGCAGTGAGAGGAGAGTGCGATGAGCGTGGACGGGGGGGCCGCAGCGTATTGTCGGTTTGGGAGAGAGATGGGAAGAAACCGGGATGAGACGAGGTGAAAGAAAAAGGCTTTGGTGGTAGCGCAACAGCCTGAGGGAGCTGATGAGGGGAAGCTTTGGGTACAATTTTTAGGGCAAGGCAGGTACCTCTACGTAGGAGGATAGGGAGGCAGGTACATGCTGTTCAGGTATAGGTAAGTAATGGAGATACAACAACGCGCCAGGCTTGGACAGTCTTGGCAATCCGCCTGCAAGCCTTCTCAGCTAGCTACAAGCGCCAGAGCAAAGACGGACTGACGCAGGGTTGCAAAGGGCTGCAATGAAACGAGCCTGCTACGTTTGGCTGATGCCGCGTGCTCTGCTCTGGAGGCGGGCTCAGTGAATGAATCACGGTGTGGGTTATGGGACGATGAGGGCGATGGAGGCGACCCGCGAGGCTAGAGAGGAAGGGGAAGTTCGGTTCTGGAGCCGGGATAGAGGAGAAGGAAGAAGCTAGATTCGGACAATGCAATTACGGCAGCCTTGCCATCTGCACCTTTACCTGATTCTGGTTCGAATGGCATTGCAGCCCAGGAGGAGGGGAATTCGGGCGGCGGGGCAGGTTTGGTACCTGGAGGTAGATATCTACGGCGGTGTATATGCCCATGTACTAATAGTGACCTAAGAGAGAAGCAGAGGCGGCAGAACAGCGGAAACCTGGACAACAAAAGGCAACAGCGGAAACCAGAACCACCGAAGCAGACAGCCCAAAGCAGCAAGCAGCGGCCACCCAACTTGCAAGCTCGCCTTGGTGGAGCCCGCCAGTCCAGCGCCCAGCGCCCGGGCCAATTTTACAGCGCTGCCGGACCCTGTGACAGGGCTGGCTGCGTCCTCTCTGCGGCCCTGTATCGTTGGCGTTGGCGCCAGTGCCGTGATTCAAAGGCGCTAGCGGGCGATCAAGACGACTTCGTCCCTTTCAGGCTGAGGACTCATATCAGTGTAACATTGTATGAAACAAGTTTGCATCTTCCATCCTCTCTTCCCTTTCCCCCAAGTTCCAGGGATGAAGAGCAAAAACGCACGGGATGCGCTCGGCTTGTTTTCCTTTACCTTCCAAGGCACAGGTGCTTCTGTGGAGCACTGGAGACAAAGAGCATGCAGCCATTTCGGTCTACTTCTGTCCGTCAACACCGCATTGTTAGCAGTATGCAATAGATACATGTACGTGCAGCAGGTATAACCAAGCGCTAGCTGAGGTGGTGCTTTTTGACGTTATCTCGCTCATGAAACGAATCAATAGTCACAAACGGGCACGCATGACGATGACCCAGGCCAACCCCGAAACTCCAGTCGCCGTTTGCCCTCACGGCACTACGGCTCCCGACGGCCCCCGGCGCGCTGCAGTCGCCTGCTCGTTTAGCTTTGCGCTACCTAACCTCCTACGTTCCGCTCTGCCTTGGTTCCTTGGTATATCACGTCAAACGAAGAAAAACTTCGTTTCACACCCTCGAATCGTGGATGTGCTGGACCCAAACAGTAATTTCCAATGCCCACTGGTCCATCCCGGCACCGTTCAAGCCGGGGCGTGTGCGCATTATGCATATGCCGCTAGGTTGTTGCATCGACACTCGACTGACACCAGACTGTGCCCACCTTGATCTCGGGTTGCCACGCCTGTTGAGACGAAACAGCATCTGGTCTCGTCGGCGGTTGTGGCGTGTGCCCCAAGGGCCGAATCAATCTCGCCCCAAGCCTTGCCCGCCATCAGACTTGCGCTCCCACGTTGTTTCCTTGGCCCGGCGACCGACGCCTTGGTCCCCGCCGTCCAAGCAGCGACAGCCCTATGGCGAGCCGCTTGACATCTCATCAGCCCCAAGTGCGCGAATTCTCACTGAGGCAGATCTTGCCCAGTTCAGTTGCGCGTCCTTCGCTTGCCGCACCATCGACTTGTTCTGCGTCGACCACGGTCGCATTTCTACAGCCACCCCGAGAGCCCACAGTCGCAGCTAAGCCAATCGACATGATCCTATTCAATACCGTCAGACATACTAACTACTAAGAAACCGGGAGCAAAACGATGCCGGTATAACGCAGCCAAGGGCTCCACGCAATGACGCGGCCTTCCCCCATGGATGTCCACCCTAGGAGCCCGCCAAACGCCCAGGTCGAGCTCGCACGTCGCGAGTAAGTTGCACAGGCAGTCAAAAGGCCGTGGAGAAGCACATCTCATTTCATTTAGCCAATGATTTCGGCCAACCGCATGTGCACCATTGCCCGTTTTGAGAAACTAGGCGTGTTGCCTTTCCGCGTATCCTCCAAGATATGTCCATATCTGGAAGTGCCTTGTCCGGTTGCCAGTAGTTTGTTCACTAATATGTATTACCCAGAATAACCACGAGCGACGCCGAGAAGTCGTCTAATGAGTCTTGGTCACTTACTTCTTGGCACAGACACTGACTCTCCCGATGCATGCCAGCTCAACTCCACACGTCTTGCTGCTGGTGTACATGGGTGCCGACTGCCTCACCGGCATCACAGTGTATTGGCGCACGTCGTATTGTTTCAGCGTATCGCGCGATTCACAGCTCAATGCTGCCTTGGCGTTCTACGGAACACGAGCCCAACACAACATGTTTGCAAATACGCTGTTTCTTCACAAGATTCCAAGACTTCATTACACGGTTTTCCCGACGCTGTCTGAATTGGCCTGGTAGACATCGCAAGTACACAATCACCATATTGGTGCTCCCCACCACGACGACCCAATCGGCATGCCCGAGGCGCATGTGCATCTCAATAAATCAGAATGCACAGAGGCGCCCTCTCAAGCGCCTCAATATGACAGGCGAAAGCCACGTGCACATCCCAACTCTAGACCGATGCTCATGGCCTCGCGTTGACGTTGCATCTCGAAACCGGGGAACTTGCCATCCACGGAGACACGGCCGGGGGATGTGTGTCCAGTGGGGCTCATAAGGCGAGGCTTTTCGCAAGGCGTTTCGGGGACCCTGGCCTTGCCGTCGCCGAATCTACCGGGAGGCCGCCACTTTACGCCAAGGGGGGCCACCAATTTTATGCACCGCTAAGGGCAAAAAATGAAACTACGGTGATTAGAATTTCTTTTCCGCAATAAGGTTGATCTTCATACTAGGTAGGGCTTTGAATCACCGGATGCTAGCCCCCCTTTGGACCTGGCTGGTGTCCACCAAGCCCGCGCCCCTGTTGGTCTGCCCGGAGACAAGTGCCGGAAGCGTTCCTCGCCTACCGATAGATGGTTATGTCCCGATTAGGCCGGTAATTTCAAAAATTGGTTTCGAGGAAAGAACTTTTGTACTGATGACGCGTATAGTGGCCTAGGGGCTATTGGGCTGCCGGCGAACCAACGTGTTCCGGTGTAAGTCTGGATCGCGTGCACATCATGTCTTGGCTTGGGTCATAGGGCTGTGGTGAAACTTGGTAAAGTAGGGTATGTCACTTCTTCCGGCCCATCCAAACGGCTATGCTATCTAACAATTCTATCCGCTGACCGCGCAAACACGTGAAACCATCCCTTACAAGACAGGAAGAGTGGGCAGGGTGGTTCACCCCGGACGAAACAAAAAGAGAGTGTGGCTCAAACGACCTCGTCACGCTCGAAACCAGCCGGCTTCAAGCTGGGATTCGGGGTTTCTTTGTGGTTCTTGAATTTGCTCACAAATGGGTTGGGGTCTTCCTTTTGGTTCAAGTTTCCAAATGTGTGGTTGACGCCTCTGTGGCCGGCCTCGTCAGCACGAATGTATAGGAGAAGATCTTTCATGGTCTGATGGCCCTCGGGCATTCTCCAGTACTGCAATGTGTTAGTGCCTGCTTCTGATCTTGATGGCTTCTTGCCACTAACCTGAACGGCGATATCAGGAATGCGGAACTTGGGGTCCGCCCAGCGTGGCAGATGGCCGTCTTCGATTTCTTTGATCGATCTCGTGTATGTGTGCACAGCCTCCTCCTCGAGATATCCAACAAAGCGGTGCACAATCTTGGGGTTCAACAGATACATAATGAACATGCCATTGAAGAAGACGCCCTGAGCACCGATAATCATGAGCTTCATGAACCAACCGGGCTCGCACATCTTCATGAATGTCAAAAGATGCATCCTCTCGTTGTAGCTTTCTTCGAGCAAGGTTTCGATCCAGCCATTGTCGCGCTTCATGCGGCGCAAGCTGCCAAGATGCCGAAGCATGCCTCCAACCATGCCTGGCACGCCAGCAATGCTCTCGAGAAACACAAATCGGATAAGCTATAGTCCCGGCGTTAGCGATTTTTTCTTTCTTTTCTTTCTTCGAGTGTCCATTCTGCTCCTTTGGTAGCTTACCCATTGGGCTTCGGTCAATGGCTTCTCCGCTTCGATGGCGGTTGTAGGATTGGCCTTGTCGACTTGCTGGGCGCGGTCCATCCCCGTCGCCTTGTCCATCCAGTAGCGCGCGAAGCGGACCGTCTTCCACGCCAGCCAGTCGCCAAAGGTGCGCGGCTTGCGATGGGCGGGCACAACAGCTTTCATCTCCTCCATGGTGTAGCCAGGGTGCGGCCACGCGGCCGGGGTCGTCTGGATCAGATGCGTGTCCTTGGCGGGGAAAAAGTCCTTGAGCTGCGACACAGGCGTCATCGAGAAAGAACGGCAGCCGTGGCAGCGGTAGGGCGTCACGGCCAGGCGCAGACGCAGGCCGGCCTGTTGGGGGTTCGCACTGGCGTTGGCGGACAAGATGGCTTTGGTCAGCTGCGCAGCCTGGCGAGAGGCAGCTGGCGCTCTCGCACGCGTTGTGGTGGACAGCATTTGATGTGTGATGATTTGCGGCGGTGAGTCGGGGCGGCTGTTGTTGGTGGTGATGGGTAGCCGAGATGGCGAGCAATTCCGTGGGGGCTTGAGGGCTCCTGTTCGTCTCTGCGGTTGTTGGAGGGAGGTGGTAGTATTCTGAATTTGAGGTAGTTGGTGGTGGATGTAGTGGCAGTTACTTTGTTGGGTATAGCACTCTGAAGCAGCTGAAGGCAGGTATAAGTGAGAGGGTGACAGCATTTATATCGTGCAGCAGGGTTCTCCCTCGGAGAAGCATAAACAGCATAAAGGAGCCTCGACGGGTCCGGGAATGGTCGCCGCTGAAAACAGCGAGCGCGGCGCAATGCCTGACCAAGACGGCGGCACCCATTGGCTCGCCGAAGCTACCAGCCCGGGTTGATCCGGCGCTACGAAGAGGCAGAGCCTGACTCTGACCTGGGCTCTCCCGTTCTATTTTCGACGGGGCGGTTTATTGATGGCGACCTGAGGCTCCAAAGAGATGGTTTGCGCTGATAATTATCGCAAATGAATCATCTGACCCTGCTTTGATTTTTTCTTCCCAGACATCCGTCGTGGGTCGGCTCTCTTCCCTGGTCATCGCACGCCCCAACGCCGACATGCTGACAGGTATCTTTTGGCGTGGTTTGCAGGTGTTTAGTACATCGCTGAAAACCCACTTCGCACCAACCCACCACAATTGGTGGTGATGCCCAAGTAAACCTGGCTTGGAAACCATCAACCGCCTTACCTGATAACAACTACTAGCAGGTCCAGCTGTGATTTCTCAATTTCCCGTGCAGGCCGAGATTTCCCCGTTCGTGGTTGAGATGGCACCGATAGTCACCTGTGCGTTAAAGAACATGGGATATATGCCATGTTCCCATGAATCGTGCAGGCAGTGCCTGTGATCACTGATCCTGTCGGCTGCCGGCCTTGTTTACTTGAGCTTGCATAGAGCTTTCAGCCAGTTCAAACGAGGGCCCGGTATTTTATCCGATTATGGGCATATTGATGTTGCAGTCGCGAGTCGTAGCCTGTTTTCATCGACCTCCCACACACGTCCTCGGTCCCTGGCAAGTATCTGATATTCAGGCAGGCATCGGGGTCTACATTATGATGGAGCGAGGGTCTTTTGCGCGCGTTTTTTCAGCGCGGATACCATCGATCCGCGTTTCTTCTGATTCGTCTACAGCGTCGTGTCCTCTGTAAACAGTAACTACCGTACGAATGTCGCTTTCAAAAGTCGTGTCTAGCGCTAGTTACTAGGATCGCTAGTAGGTACATTAAAGTACTTATAGGGGGCGCTAATTCTTTATAGGGGTGTACTAATTCTTTATAGGGGCGTACTAATTCTTAATAGGGACGCACTAAAGCTATTATATACGTTACCTAGCTATTAACTATTAAAGGTCGCGTATTAAGGTGCCGTTTAGAAGCATTACTTAACTACGTAAAAATTACAAAAATCTTTACTTAATAGAGTATAGTATAGCTAGGTATACCCTAGGTATTTTCTCCTATTTAGGACGTACTAAGCTACTTTAAGTAATCTTTTTAATTTTACTTATTATTTTTAATTTTATTTAAAAAGGTTTTTTTAATAAATTAGAGGAGTTCTTTACTGTGATCGGGAGAAAAACACCTAGAGCGTGCGGTGGCTAACAACCACGAAGTGGACCTGCCTAACTTAAAGTCGTCGGAAAAGACTTTTAGCCGTAGCCGCGGTTTAGGGGTTAGGATAACAAAATAAAATATACGAATGTCGCTTTCAAAAGTCGTATCTGTGGCTTTTCTAGAAACAGGGATTTAATAAGGATAATTACAAGGTAGGTACATTAGATACATATATCTTAAAGGCGGCTTTTAATAGGTATAATAGCTAGGTAGCTTTAGCACGTCGTTATGAAGAATTAGCGCGCCCTTATAAAGGATTAGGGTGCCTTGTAAGTACTTTAATGTACCTACTAGGGATCCTAGTAACTCCTTGCTTCTAGCGCTAGACACGACTTTTAAAAGCGACCTCCGTACGTTACCTATAATTAAGAGAGGCGCTATTAAATAATACTAAATAAATAATTGTAGGGGTGTTATTAACAGTCCTATAGAAACACTATACTACTCGGCGGTCGCTACTAAAGTGCGACGGTCGCTAACGAAGGGATAACACATATTATAATAAAGGAAAGGTGCCGCTAAATTAATTAGGGCGGTTACTTTTAAAAGCGAATAAAATAAAGGGTAAAAAGGTTATTATTTTTTTATCCTCGCGAGCGACGTCTACCTATTTATTCCTTCCGCTGGGGGCTAGCGGCGGCAGCAATTTCCGAACGAATTTGGTGGGCCAGCGCCATTGATCACGAAGGGGGGGGGGAATCCCAGCCGTCACATTACCCTTAATTATTGCCCCTTTAGGCCGCGCGGTTGAGTGATGCTTCTGAACGGCACCCTGATGCGCGACCTTAATAGCTACTTGTAAGACATATATATCTAATGTACCTACTTTGTAACTATCCTTATTAAATCCCTGTTTCTAGAAAAGCTATAGACACGACTTTTGAAAGCGACCTCCGTACTTCCTGACCCTACTTCCATTGCATGACAAAACTGGATGCTTGACTGCGCAACCGGGGTTCCTACACGTGCAACATGCCGAAAATCCATGCCCCCGCAAACATGCCTCCGATCGCCTTCCTCTTCAATGAAAAACTACTGCTGAAAGCCGCGTACTGTGCCGAAGTTGCCGCCGGCCCATCCCTGCCTTAGGTCTCGCGCGTCGTGGCGCGTGGCTTTGGGGAGGGGTAATTTCGACCCCTCGGATGACGCTGTGACGTCGATGACTGTGCCTGACACATGCCCAAAGGAGGGGCTAGGTAGGTAGTGAAGACTCATCCGTTGCGGCTCGGAATTACCTGTGCCTCCCTCAAGTACGAATGTCGCTTTCAAAAGTCGTGTCTGGCGCTAGTTGCTAGGATCCCTAGTAGGTACATTAAAGTACTTACAAGGGGCGCTAATTCTTTATAGGGGCGTACTAATTCTTTATAGGGGCGTACTAATTCTTAATAGGGACGCGCTAAAGCTATTATATACGTTACCTAGCTATTAACTATTAATAGCTGCCTGTAAGATATATATATCTAATGTACCTACTTTGCAACTATCCTTGTTAAATCCCTGTTTCTAGAAAAGCCATAGATACGACTTTTGAAAGCGACCTCCGTACCTGGAGTGCAGCGCAGTCAGGACACGCCACCCCGCTGCCCGCTGCCCGCTGCCCGCTGCCTGCCCGCTGCGGTGCTCCCGACCGGGCCCAAGCCGAGCCAGCCCACGTTGGTGACTCTTGCCCCCTTTGTTGGATTTTTTGCCCTTGAGTGAGGCCAAGGCAGAAAAAAAAGCCACGCCGCTGAAAATTAGATCTACTCTCCAACCACAACCCTCGATCACCACCAGCTTCGTCGCCATCTCTGCCAACCTTTCTCGAGCCCAGCATCTCGACCTGAACCAACGAAAATACGTCAAGCTTCCACAAATTCATCATCATGCCTCCAGCGAAGCAGTGGGGTAAGTGTTCTGTTCCGCCGACTGCCAGGTGGCCCTTTTTCCCGTACGCCAGTTTTGCGCGCAAACCAGTGGTAGATCAGTCATGGCATATTTTCGCGATGCTGTACCTGCTCCCGCGCACCCTCGTGATACATGAAATCGGCCTCAACCGGTTGATGCGTACACCCCCGTATGATCCACGCAGCGTACTGACCGGTGCTCTTTCTATTTCTTCACAGACGACTCCGATAGCGACTCCGATACCCCTCCTACCTCACCCGTGGCTGCCGCCCCCCGCCGACGACAGTTCGACGATGAAGAAGACGATGACGATGTAAGGCTTTCCCACCTTGAAAATAAACACATGAAAGCGCACGCTACATACACCAAGAACGGATGCTAACCTGCGTTCATCCAGGTCCTCGACTCCTGGGATGCCGCCGAAGACTCCGAAGTAGAACGTGAAAAGGCCAAGAAGGCTGCCGAAGCCAAGGAGAAGAAAGCCGCCGAGGATGCCGCCAACAAGAAATCGAAGCTCCAGCGCATCGCCGACCACCAGAAAGAGCGTGCGCGCATGCGCGAGGAGGACGAGTCTTCTGACGAAGAAGACGAAGACGAAGCCGAGCGCCGCGCACGCCTCCGTCGCACCGAGCAGGAGGCCGATCTTCGCCATGCCCAGGATCTCTTCGATGGTATCGGTATCAGCAACGACCGCGCCAAGACTATTCCCGGATCCAACGTTGTCGTGGATTCCAAGGACCCCGGCAATACCGTCGACCTTGCCAAACTGCCCATCTTCAACCCCCAAACCAAGAAGCAGTTTGAGCAGCTCCGCCAGGTGCTTGTCCCCGTGATTGCTGCCAACGGCAAGAAGGGCCATTACAGTCTCTTCCTTGAAGAGTTTGCCAAGGAGCTCTCCAAGGAACTCCCCAGCGAGCAGATTAAAAAGATTGCAAGCTCCCTCACCCGTGCTGGCAACGAGAAGCAAAAAGAGGAGAAAGCTGCCGACAAGACTGGCAAGAAGAGCAAGGCTGCCAAGACCAAAACCTCTCTCGTAACTACCCGTGCCAACACGAATGACATGGAGACGTACGAAAATGACGCCTTTGGCGAGTGAGTGCAGAGCGTCGCGGCAAATACCGGAAGATAACTAATGGGATCTCTAGCGACGACTTTATGTGAAGAACGAGTTCACGAATCACCTCATTTCTGCAGACCGACTGGTATCTGCCCCGACAAGTCTTCAGCAGCACTACCAGCTTCTTCGGAATGCACATGGCGGCCACAGTTTAAATGCCGCGCCAAGAACGAAGAGTCGCTGTGCGGTAAAAGAAAGGGGGAGGGATAATAATGGCGCATGCTCCTAGAGCTTGCTCGACTGGGTCACTGTCGAACCACTCCCCCTTCTCTTGTCTTGATCCTCCGGTGAGACGCAGTCGTTTTCACTGCCTGGGGATTAGGACAAAGCGCAAGGCGAGGGGACGGGGGACGAGACACTGCACTGCGGCTGAAGGAGATCCTAAGAGAGGGGAAAAAGTCTCGCATATTTTGATGTTTTTTTTATGGAAATCCTTTTTTGTACGCTGTCCTGTTTTCGCTCCATGGAAAACCAGAACCTGGACAGTTCCGCGTCGCATCCTTCGCAGCTACTTGAAACAATCTCCAGACGATGCTTTTGTCTTTGCCTTGGGTTTGGAAGGTAGATCTCATCGTCCTTTAGGTTTCTTTACTCGTCTAAATCGTGGGAAATTTATTATTTTTCGACTTGTTTGCTCTCTGTTCGCTCCTGGATTACGGCAGCATAAAAACCGTTACTGTTTCTTGTCCTGTATGTGTTATCGTGGGAAAAAGCAGAATACATCATAATGTACATGACGTCCCTTGATTCCGCGGTGAATCGATCCCGCCCGTCCGCTCTTTCCCCGTTTCTGTCTATAAATATATAATCGCCGATGAGTGGAAGCAAAAGTTTCAAAGTTCCAAATCAGCAAAACGCGCCAAAAAACGACCCCAAAAAGGGCATTACAACTCAAACCTGAACAACGCCCGTGCCAAATGTATATTGTGTAATTCCGTGTTTGCACACGAGCAAACAAGTAAAGATGCTTCCCAAACGCCAAAAAGACTAGGAAAACGCTTTGGTATATCTTCCCGAAAAGTAGAGATGTTCTTTTGAATACGAGGAGTGGCGTGCCCTCGTTGCGACCAGTCATTACGTGTCATGGAGCAGCCGAGTTAGACGACATTGCCTGCCATGCCCATAAAGAGAGCGTGGACGGCAAGCGACAGGGTCCAAAAGCCCACCTTTTTGAAGCGGCGGACGCGCGAGTGCCGGTCCTCAATGTCTTGCGCAAAGGCCTCGTACGTCTCGGCGGACGCATCATCCATCAATCCGCAGTCAAACAAGGTCCAGGAGCCGTCAAAGTCGCTGACACGCTTGACGATGCGGCATGAGATAGGAATGTATGTCTTCTTGGCGTTGATGTAAGCCACGATGGGACGAACCAGCGCCTGGTTCACGTAAGACATATCCTTGGTGAACAGAGGCATCGCGGCCTTGACGTCGTTGAGGTGGATCCGCAGGTCCATGATGAAAAAGCGTCGGTCCTCATCGGCTGGAGTGGACGCTACCGCCTTGGGTTCTTCCTCGAGCGGCGGTGCCGTGGCGGCCTCCGAGATGTGGCCGGATTGGACCATCAGAGGCTGGAGGTCGTTCTCCTCAACCGTGTTCCGGAGAAACCGGTTCCTATTGGCCACAACAACCTCCTCTAGCTGATCGTAAAAATCAGCCATGACTTTGGTGAGACTCTCGTCGTTGTCTGCGGGAAACATAACGTCGGCAACGATGTCAACGTCACCCTCGTAGATCCATCCAAAGGGGCCTTCCACACCGCGGTTTAGATGATCAATTTTAAGCCCGTCGATCCTGAGGCGGCTTGACTTCTTCCAGGCTTTTGTTTCACCAGCATCCATGGGTCCTCCCTGGTAATGATTGGATGGAATGCCATGGACTTGACGAGGATGTATTGTGAAAAGAGATCCGTCGAAGGAGCCGGACACGTGTGTTGCAGCCAAGAAATCATAAAACAGCCACTGCTTCCTCAATTGTGGCAATTCACAAGAGTAAATGCTCACAGAGAATGGCCGAAAGCCGTTTGGTTGGTGTATGGTCACGAGCAGATCTTCAAGCTTGAAGGATTCAATCTCGAAATCGCCCGGTTGATGCTCATGCCTGTATGAATAAGGGTCCAAGGGCACAAGTGGCCATCGCACAGATGTTCGATCGACAACACCTCGGACTCCGTTAACCTCCACATCTTTCAGCAGACCCTTTCCGTTCCACCAATTTAAGAACGAAAGGGTCACATTGACGTTGGCAATCGTCACGTCAAATTGGGTATAGTTCCCGTCGTCTTCTGCGTCTTCAGAATTGGTAAGCTGCGCTTGACGGCCAGCGGCTGCTGCAGCTGCTTCGTCGTATGATCCTTTGCTGACAGACGACTTGACTTGCCCGGGACGCCGGGAGACAAATACGTTGCGGAACGCAATCACCCCATCTCCCCATTTGGGAACGATGGCGGATTCAAATACAACCGTGACTCCCGCTGACTGGGTCAAGTAGTCTCCGATCCATTTCGCGAGTGTTTCTAGAAACCATTAGAGAGGCCAGAGAAGAGGGCTGGAAGTACAACTCACCTTGAGCAAAGACGGTATTGATAGAAAGGATGAGGAGGGAGAAAAAAGTCGTAGTTCCAACCAAGATCCAAACAAGATGACCGAATAAGAACCAGGAAACGAATGCGCCCCATTCGTCCGCGTTCCACGGTCGCATACTTCTGATGGACATCCACTTGAATCGCACCCTCAAGCGCTCCCAGAATCCGTTCGCGGCAGCCAGTAGCTCATCCTTTGTTGGGCGATGGGGCATCTTTGGCAAATGTAAATATTTAGATACAGAGGCGGCTAATGATTCGGCTTGGCCCTCTATCTTGGAGGAATCCTCTATGCTTGGGACGGTATGCTGAGTTCCGCCGTCGCTCTTCGACTGGCCAGGCGTAAAATCCTTGGTAGTCACCTCATTTGGCCTTGCCTGCTTGTTATTGGGCGAATTGCTGCTGTATGATCGCTGCGATAGCGCCCAGACTGTATGAAGGTACAGGCCGTTGTAGGTGTATGCTTTCGTAGCTGTCGATATTCTGGCGGCGCCGAATGGAGAGCCGAGAGGCATCTCACCTCTGCTGCTTTGCTTGTTGAACTGCTTCGGTGTAAGAATAGAGGCTGCACGCAAAGGTAGTGAGAATGGGAGCGTCTCATGTTGTCTGGCGCTTTTCGATGGACGAAAAGCCTGTCGCAATGCTCCTAGCCTTGCGGCAGGGGTTGACGGCAGCCCAGCTGCGCCGAAGCGACCCCGAATGAGCCACGACGGAAAATATCTAGACATATTCTCGGGTCATGGCGCTCGCAAACGACTAGCGAGGACGCGGCGGTGTGAGAAGCGATGATTCTGCTGCCAGAAACCCGGATGAAAGCGCAGCTTCCTGGAGGCCAGAGGCTGCATGGACCAGTAGCAGGTCGCAAATCACCCATTCCATGACGCGCTATTACCAGCGCCGCTTTACCAACATCTTGGACAGGATAAGGCCGGTCCTGCAAAAGCTTTAGGCGCTGTAGAGGGGCAAGAGCGCTAAACCTAACTAGGTATCCCTTTATGTCCAATCGATAAGCCGGTTGAACCCACTAGAAATTTTTGGCAAGCCTGCGTGGAAAAGATTATCTGCGATCGTGTGAGGACCTCTTTCGCCCACTGCTAAATCGAAACTGGCGAATCTCTCTTTCCACGAACTGGTATAGCGCTCCTTGCTTTCATAATTAAACTAGGCACCGCATATATCTATTCGGCAAATCAAAATCTGCAAATAATCCACCATGCCCGCGCCAACCTCCTTGAAGCAGGCCGACGAAACCCCGCTTCCCATCGAAACCAACGTTGCCGAGCAGGGTATGCAGGAATCTGCGAAGGGAGGCATTTGCAGCGCTGACGTTTTGTTTAGGAGGCGACGATGAATTTATCATTGACGCTTCCGAAGCCGTAACCGGCGAGGGAGAGTTCATGGCTCTCCCGGACTCGGAAGGTGATGCCATGGCTATTGACGAAGAGGGCCGGCCTCGATTTGCCCCCGCCAAGGATATTGTATGTTGCCACATGGAAGGATCTTGCAGTAGCGCGTCTAATTCTCGCAGGATCCCGTCACACGAGTCGAAACTCGCAAAGTCCCGATCCCCCCGCACCGAATGACGCCGCTCAAACAGAACTGGACCACCATTTATCCCCCTCTGGTCGAACACCTCAAGCTCCAGTGCCGTATGAATGTGAAGCGCAAGACTGTGGAGCTGAGAACATCTAAACACACGAGCGACTCTGGTGCTCTGCAAAAAGGAGAAGACTTTGTCAAAGCCTTCACGTTGGGGTTTGACGTCGACGATGCCATTGCACTGCTGCGTCTAGATGACCTCTACATTGAAACATTTGAGATCAAAGACGTGCGAACTATGCACGGGGATAGCCAGGCGCGCGCCATCGGCCGAATTGCGGGCAAGGATGGCAAGACCAAATTTGCTATTGAGAACGCCAGTCGGACACGAGTCGTCTTGGCCGACTCCAAGATTCACATCCTGGGAGGTTTCAAAAATATACACATGGCTCGGGAGTCTATTGTCAGCCTTATTCTCGGAAAGCCTCCCGGTAAGGTGTACGGCAACCTGCGCACCGTTGCTGCGCGGATGAAGGAGCGATTCTAAGAAATACATAGCATGGGATATCTTTGTTGCAAAGCGATATAATGGCGTTCTGGAGTGTGGGATCTCGTTTGGGAGAAGAATTTGGATGGATATATAGACTCATGACAAAAGTGAATACAACATGGTAGCTTGGAAATAGCAGCTTGTCTGACTCGGCGAGTTGTCGGGCCGGCTACGACCATGGTGACAAGGAAGGCGATTCGAGTGAGGGCATTGCTTTGGTGAATGCTACGGGTGCCTTAGTAATATGCGCGTTTACCTACACCAGGAATGAAAACACTAGTCGTATCAACTGGTATTGACTGGTATCAACTGGTATCAAAGATGGAGAAGACGCACCTGTCGACTCAAACGGGCCGATGTAGCGAGCGATTTTCTGCGGCGAGTGACCAAGCCAGGACCATAGGCGTGAGCCCAGCTGGCTGCGATTGGAACCTCTAGGACAGAGGACGAAGTGCGCAATCTGAGGGAAAATTCACACTCGGAAGCCTCACTGATTGAGAGCCAGCAACCTCACTGGCCTGAGGGGTTGGTCCGGCGGACCTGCGGTCGCAAGCAGCGAAATAGCCAATGTGGGTTGTTGTTTTTAGCATGGTGAGCTTGACGCTCGCAGCCAAGCTCTGCACGCTGCACGCCCTCCCTCCCTGAGCAATTCGGCAGCCCCGCCTTTTTGTTCCAGCCACAGGCGCAGTGGCCGGTGGGCGGCGCCGCGCCACTCACTGGCCTCCCACCCCCCACTGCCACCGACACCGTTGCCCACTGGTTGCACCAAACACTGGACAGCTGCGCGTTGCCCCTCTCCCGCCCCTCCATGGCCTCTGACTGATAAACAGCTTCCCGGCCATTGTTGAAACCTTTTCTCCTCCCCAACATCTGCCTCTTCCTTACTATCCTTTATCCCTATCCTGGAGATTTAGAGGACTGCTCCCTATCAATCTCATTCCACGGTTGGTACTTTTCCTACTTCATGCCCTTCGATACTTTCGTGATGGCACACCATCAGTCCCCCATTGTGCCAACTCGTTGCCCCGCCATACGAGCTTGTCCTGAGCTCTTCAGCGACTCTGCTGTTATTGAGGCATATTCTCGGTTACCTGGTGTGCGAAGCACAATGGGCCTGATAGTCTCTTGCCACAGCATACCCTGGTTGCCAGAGATGATCTAGTACGAACTCGGGCCTTGAAACCACCACACAGAGCTGAAGTGCTCATTCCCACCCAATCGAGGGGTTCGCGCGAGCTTCCCGCCAAACCGGCCACTGACAATTTCTTCTCCACAGAACAACACCAACGATCCTAAATACAAGTCAATATGGCCATCACCAAGGTTCACGCTCGTTCCGTCTACGATTCTCGTGGCAACCCCACCGTCGAGGTCGATCTCGTCACCGAGACCGGCCTGCACCGCGCCATCGTCCCCTCTGGCGCCTCTACCGGTTCGTCCCGACAAGTCCCCCTCCTCTTTCCGAATCAACGTTGTAACCGATGGTCATAGGCCAGCACGAAGCTGTCGAGCTCCGGGATGGTGACAAGGCCAAGTGGGCTGGCAAGGGTGTTTCCCAGGCCGTCGCCAACGTCAACACTGTTATCGGCCCTGCTCTGATCAAGGAGAACCTTGATGTCAAGGACCAGTCCAAGGTTGACGAGTTCCTCAACTCCCTCGACGGCACTGCCAACAAAGGCAAGCTTGGCGCCAACGCCATCCTCGGTGTCTCCCTGGCCGTCGCTAAGGCTGGTGCCGCCGAGAAGGTAAACACATGCCATAGTCGCCGCTCAGGCTATTGGATGGGATTAGTGCGGAGACTAACATGATTCCAGGGTGTCCCTCTCTACGCTCACATCTCCGACCTCGCCGGCACCAAGAAGCCATACGTTCTCCCCGTTCCTTTCATGAACGTCTTGAACGGCGGGTGAGTCATGACGGATCACATTATGTGTAATATTATTGACACCTATACAGTTCCCACGCTGGTGGCCGCCTTGCTTTCCAGGAGTTCATGATTGTTCCTTCGTACGTACTTGCAGTGTATTCCGCTTCAGCTCGACAAGCTAACTCGACCGCAGTGAGGCTGCCAGCTTTACCGAGGCTATGCGTCAGGGTGCTGAGGTTTACCAGAAACTCAAGTCTCTCGCCAAGAAGAAGTATGGCCAGTCTGCTGGCAACGTCGGCGATGAGGGTGGTGTTGCCCCTGATATCCAGACCGCCGATGAGGCCCTCGACCTCATCATGGAGTCCATCGAACAGGCCGGGTACACTGGCAAGATCAAGATTGCCATGGATGTTGCCTCCAGCGAGTTCTACAAGACAGAGGAGAAGAAGTACGATCTTGACTTCAAGAACCCCGAAAGCGACCCCACCAAGTGGCTCACTTATGAGCAGCTCGCTGCCCTTTACAGCGACCTCTGCGCGAAGTACCCTATTGTCTCCATCGAAGACCCCTTCGCCGAGGACGACTGGGAGGCTTGGAGCTACTTCTACAAGACTCAGGACATCCAGATCGTCGGCGATGACCTGACGGTCACCAACCCCCTCCGTATCAAGAAGGCTATCGAGCTCAAGGCTTGCAATGCCCTGCTCCTTAAGGTCAACCAGATCGGTACCCTGACGGAATCTATCCAGGCTGCCAAGGACTCCTACGCCGACGGCTGGGGCGTCATGGTTTCTCACCGCTCTGGAGAGACCGAGGACGTCACCATCGCTGACATTGTCGTTGGTATTCGCTCTGGCGAGATCAAGACCGGCGCTCCTTGCCGCTCTGAGCGCCTTGCCAAGCTGAACCAAATTCTTCGCATTGAGGAGGAGCTTGGTGATCTGGCTGTGTATGCCGGCGCCAACTTCCGCACCGCCGTTAATCAGTAACTGGCGTGTTCGGAGGGCTGTCAGACGGCATAATGGGGTATGGAGATGTATAAAAACAAAAGTGGATTAAGTAACGGATGATACGCTAGCCTTATATACTGGCGAATGAAACAAAATAAGATTTCCTACGAATTTTACTCAAGTAATGAAACCCATTATCAGACTGGTGCTGTCTGATATAGAGGTGCGTGGGGCTCAGTGGCGGCTCAAGTCACGTCACCACGGCAACAGGCGACCAGGCATAACAACATGACAAAAAGGTACCATGACAACACCACTAAATGAGTACAATGTGCATTCTTTTCTCAACTACAATGCTCTCTCGAAGGCTACACTAACCCTGACGGCAAAATCGACGGCACAACCATTGACCTATTTACGCGCGTATTACCATGGCGCCCTCGGAGGAGCTCATCGATTTCGACGTGATCGAGGGCCAAAAGGAAAACATTCAGTCCCTTCCTGGAGGTCGCTCCGCGAAGAAGCTTCATGCGCTGTACTCGCCTACGCCGTTGCAGGGTCTTTCGACGCCAACCCCTACTGACACCAAGAATGTCAACGACTGCATCCGTGCTGAGTACGAAGCAGAGGTGCAGAGCATCTCCGAGTCTGACGACCCCCTCGATGTTTACGACAGATATGTGCGCTGGACCCTGGACGCGTACCCTTCTGCACAAGCAACACCTCAGTCGCAGCTTCATACATTACTTGAGCGGGCGACCAAGGCATTTATCGGATTATCACAGTATAAGAACGACCCGCGTTATCTGAAACTCTGGCTACACTATATCCAGTTATTCGCAGATGCGCCTCGCGAGACGTACATGTACCTGTCCCGCCACGGTATTGGCGAGGGCCTCGCCCTCTTCTACGAAGAATACGCTGCATGGCTTGAGGGAGCGGGCCGATGGGCGCAGAGTGAGGAGGTGTACAAACTGGGAATTGGGCGGGAAGCCCGCCCTGTTCAAAGACTGCTCCGCAAATACAAGGAGTTTGAAGAGAGACAAGCACAAGCACCGGAAGCAGCCAATGCACCGTCTTCACCAGCTCTGCCTAGCATTCGTCCGGCACTGGCCGCCAAGGTCGACCCCTTTGGCGCTGCTGCGCGCGCAGATCCCCAAGCGCCACGACCGACCAGCAGTGCCAGCGGCTCCTCAAGGCCAGCCAAAACTAAGTTGTCTATTTTCTCGGATGTGGATGCCAAGCCTTCTGCCCTGGCCTCCCGCGGTGAGGGCTCCAGGGGGTGGGAGACAATCGGGTCCCTTTCGGACCGCAAGAAAGAGAACACGGTGGAAGCGCGACCATGGGTCGGCGAGACGCTGAAGGCTGGTGGAAAGAAGCCCGCCACTGCAGCAAAGATGGCGGTGTTCAGAGATACGGTAAGTTTCAATCTCACCGCAACCCCTGTATCTTCCTCCCATTGATGGCCAATAGGACTAATACCTTGCTTTAATTTGTACTTCGTGAACGCAGTCTCTTGCTCAAATACAAAATATAGTTGTCGTTCCATCAAAACATCAAGTGACGGTGCATCCGCAAACGGGGAAGAAAGAGTATATTTTTGTCGACCTTGCCGCAGTGTACCCTACACCAGACGAGCCTGGCACGGAAGTCAGCTTCGAGGAGATCATGGCGACAAACCGTGGCTGGTTAGACTGCACGTGGGAAGACGACGAGGCCCAAAAGCATCAACACGATATCCCTATGCAGCTGGATGAGATTGAAGAAATCAGCAAACTGGCTATTCACAGGGATACAGCCACGTACGACGAAAATGGTGCTATTCTGCAACAGTCTAACGTGCACAAGCCCAGCAAGAAGAAGAAGCTAATGGAGGTCAACGAGACACAAATAAGTAAGTACTATGATCAACGGGAATTATGAAGTAGTACTAACGGCGGTATAGTCAAAGCCAAGTTAAACTCTCCATCCCGGCCGAAGATGAAGAAACGAAACACATCTGAGCCAACAATGACACTGCACACGCGGGCAGCCACCGACGACATTTATGATATTTTCAACGCCCCAATCAAACCTGTTGCCGAAAACCTCAACGAGAGTGCCGATGAGTACGAGTACGAATCGGATGGCGACTATACCACTGATGCGGAAAGTACTGCGGCGACTCGCAATGTTGAGCACAGCGAGAATGGGGACGAAGAGATGACTGATGCGAAGAGTTTGAGTGAATGGTCAGACTTGTCAACTCGCAAGCATGTCCCGGATGTCAACAGTGAAAGCAACTATACGACTGATGCTACCAATCCTCAGAATGAAGACACCACCTCGCAGCACGTCGATCCATCCAGGGACGAGGGCATGGTAGATGAAACCGACGAGCAGCATGCAACCGAGCAGAACTCGCCGCCACTAGCGAGGACAGTCTTTGTTCCTATTCCGCCCGAGGACTACGACCCCCCAACTCGTCCGTATAGAGATGCGGCCGAGGTGGCCAACAATAGACTGCCATTTATGACACCAATCACTGAGCGAACAGAGGTCTCTCTTGACCTGGATGAAGAGTACGAACGTCGTGCCGATAACTTCAAGACTCCGTGCAGACGGGAAGAACACCAAGCGGCGCGCCGCTTCCACAGTGACTTGGAAGCTCTCAGTAGCCCACTGAGAGAAATTGTCGAGGACGATTTTCCAGCCCCCAGGATCCCTACTGCACTCAAGCCGAAGCCGGCCCCTCTTTCAGCAAAGCCGGCCAAGGCTCTGCCTAGGAAAGGCCCAATCATCAAAGACGTCATGTGTAATCCTATGGATGAGAATGTTCGCAAAGAAATCTTGGCTAATACCCAACCCCCGCTGAGCTCCTATGTCGGCTTCTATGACCAACGGCACAATCACTCTGAGCGGACTGGTGCCATTCGCAAATTTATCAAGGCACTCAACAGCAAACCGGGCAAATCGAGTAGTGAGCGCGGCGCCTCGCTTCCACCACAAGTGGTGCTTGATTTTGCGAACATTGACGCATCTTATACGCTGAAGAGAGAACTCGGGGCTGGCGCATTTGCCCCCGTATATCTCGTTGCGAACTCGAACCCAGAGGAGCCGGCTTGTGACGAGAATGCGGTAGCCGTCATGGGCAAGGGTGCATTTGCGGTCAACAAGCGTGCGGGTCTGGAGGCTTTGAAGATGGAGAATCCCCCAAGCCCATGGGAGTTTTACATGATGCGCCTTTCACACAGTCGCCTGGGACCCCAGCACCGCGTCTCGGCATCCCTCTCGTATGCCCACGAACTGCACTTGTACCAAGACGAGGGATTCCTGTTTCTTCCCTACCATCCTAACGGCACTCTGCTTGACGTAGTCAACTACTGTCGTGCCGAGTCCTCTGGTGTCATGGATGAGGTTTTGGCCATGTTCTTCACCATTGAGCTCATGCGCACCGTTGAAGGTCTTCACGCCAAACAGCTCTGCCACGGCGACCTCAAGGCTGACAACTGCCTGCTCCGCCTGGACGAGCTCTCTAGCACTTCACTCCTCGCCAACAAGTGGCGGGCGGATGGCAGCGGGGGATGGGGCGCGCGAGGTGTCACACTGATTGACTTTGGTCGCGGCATCGATATGCGCGCATTCGTGCCGCAAGTCGAGTTCTTCGCTGACTGGAAGACGACTGACCAGGACTGCTCGGAGATGCGAGAGGCGCGGCCATGGACGTGGCAGATCGATTACTATGGCCTGGCAAGCACTATTCACTGCTTGCTGTTTGGTAAATATATCGAGACAGTGCGCTGCGACAGTGGTGGCATTGGTAAGGGTCGCAAGTACAAGATCCGCGAGGGTTTGAAACGCTACTGGCAAACGGACATTTGGGCCGAGTGCTTTGAGGTGTTACTCAATCCCTTGTCATTTACATCCGGTGAGGAGGGCGGCACCATGCCTGTGCTCAAGTCGATGAAGAGAGTGCGAGAGCGCATGGAAGCTTGGCTGGAGGCGAACAGCGACCGTGGTGTTGGACTCAAAGGCCTGATAATCAAGCTGGAGAACTACGCCAAGATGAGGAAGTAGTCTCCAAGTCGCTGCAAGCGTAAATAATGGATTTGATGGAACTGCCTTTTTTGTTTTATACTAGCGCGTTGTATACGGAGTTGAGCAACTTGTTGGGGGCATTTACGTTCATGATACCACAATATTCCATATTCTATCGTTAATGGGGGGTGAGAGGAAAATCAATGCTTTTAGACCATGCTAGAATAGTCAACTCATATTGCACCTTTATTCTTGTTGCCACCTGTCATGTACTCAAACACGCTTCTTAATACACGAAAGGCGGTGAATATACCGCTCCCTCTTACACATGTTCCCAGGCTTAGTCGCTCTCATCATCATCGGTATCCGCAGTCTTCTTTTTCTTCCTGCCGGCCGTCGCCTTTTTGCCGCCGCCCTTGGCGGTCTTCTTGTCCACCTGGTCCTGGATCCGGTGCCGCTCGGCCGCGCCGCGCGCCTGGAGCTCCTTCTCGAGCGCGGCAAACTCCTCGCTGTCGGCGTCCATGCCGATGAGGCTCTCGAGGAGCTTGATCTCGTCGGCCCAGACCTGCTTGTCCTCGACAGTCTTGCCCTTGGCGTCCTTTTTGTCGATGGGCGTCTCGAGGACCATGGGCATGCCGCAGAAGCTGTCTTCGTTCATCACGCTGTGGAAGGCGCGCAGGCCGAGGAAGCCGGTGCCGATGTTGGCGTGCAGATCTCGGTTCGAGGCAAAGGGAGCCTTGCTGTCATTGACTGATGCATCATATGAGTATGTCAAGTGTCCATATCGCTCATTGTATCGACTTACGATGAAACGCCTTTAGGTATTTGATACCAACAGTCGTTTTGAAATCGTCTAGTGTCTTGCGAAATGCCTCTGGTGTGCGTAGGTCGTGACCGGCGGCGAAAGCATGGCACGTGTCAATGCATACGCCGACGCGAGACTTGTCATCGACAAGGGCAATGATGTCCCGCAGGTCCTCCCAGGTCGAGCCGATGACATTGCCGCTCCCGGCCATGTTCTCCAGAACCGTGACGACGCTGCGCGTGGCCTTGTGCGACTTGTTGAGCTGCGCAGAAATGCGCCCGATGGCTGCATCGCGGCTGTCGCCGAGCGTGGAGCCGGGGTGGAAGTTGTACAACTTGATGCCGAGCTGCTCGCAGCGCGTCAGGTCGTCGAGGAAGGCGTTGTACGCCTGCGTGGCCTTGGCCGGATCCGACTGCGCGAGGTTGACGAGGTACGAGCCGTGCGGGAGGGCGTGCTCTGCGGCCTTGTAGCCGTGGTGCGAGCAACCGCTCATGAACAGGTCCTTTGCCTCGGACGTGATAGGCGGGTTGTCCCATTTGCGCTGTGATTTGAGGAAGAGCGCAAATGCGTTGGCTCCAATGTGGACGGCGTTGGTGACGGAATTGTTGACGCCTGCAGGCCGGATTTAGTTCGCTTCTTACCTCTATGCATGTGTGTAGCGTGGAATATTGGCAGCTTACCGCCAGCTGCGCTCACATGCGCGCCAATGTACATGGCCCTCTTTAGCAACGAGACTGCGGTGCGGTCTGCCAGGGGCATCGTGTCGTCGTCTTTGGCCTTGGCTATCCTGCGCTTTTTGGCCTGCGGCGCTGTGGCTGCGGGTTTCGTTTCTGCAGGGCTGCCATCTGCCGCTTTGCGTTTCGGTGCGGCTGCCTGTTTCGCTGCCGCCGACTTGAGCGATACCAGAGCTCTGCCAGCAGCGGATGGCTTGTCCGCGGTGCTGTCGTCGTCCTCTTCCTTGTAGCTTACGGCCGGCTTTTTCCGCGGCGAGGAGCGGCCCATTTCTATCTGTCAACGTGAATTATGGGTGGATGGGGATGTCAACAGAAGTCAGTGATCCAACTGTCATTCGCAAATTGACTAGCTGATGAAGTGGTCCCAGCACGCGACCCTCGCGCGTAGCTACTTCGTGATCTTCACGCGGTGTCATGTGACTCCACTCTGCGAGGAGTTTATAGGTAGAGCCAAAACTTCCGTATCGAGGTACAACAATCATGGTAGGATATTAAAAGACAGGAACTCTCAAATTGCTGCAGCTTTGGTCTAGCTTCATGATACCCCTCCAACTCCAAAATTGAGCGCCATTAATCAACAAACTACTAATCCACCGTTCAGCTCACAATCTCCAGCTCACTCACACGACCTGGAACAAAATGATCTTTGTACGTCTCCCAGAGGTTCTCCAACTCTTGAATATATAGCTCGTGGTAGTGGTCAACTTCGTCGGATGTGGGCTGATGACCAGGCGCCGAATGCACTCTGATAGGCTTGCCGATGACGACGTTGACAGGTCGACGATAAGGCATAAGGCCGACATCGTAGTTAAGGAGGCCGCGTCCGTGGAGAGCCGGCAAAGTGAATTTGAAGACCTTTAGAGTGAACATCTGAAGCTTGTGGACTAGAGGATGGGTTTTTGGGCTGAGCTGATCATAGATATCGTTCTCGCCAAAGCCAATCACGGGAACAAGGTCAGCACCGCTGCGAAGCGCCATTTTGACGAAACCTTTGCGGCTCTTAAGTATCAAGCGGAGAGTGCCGGGCTGCGCCTCAAGGGACTCACGAGCGCCTCCGATGACAATGGTAACAGCACGACCCTGACCGTCATTCTTGGGACCGCCTTTGCTCAGAATATTGCGGATGGATTCTTTCGAAACAGATCGAACTCCCATGGCTAATATCCAATCTCTGTAGAATGGAATGCGAAAGTTCGATTCTAGAGTGAGGATGCTGTTGGTGATGCCAGGGAATTTTTCTCTGAAGCCAAGGGCATTGGTCGCGAAAGAGCACCAAGCTCCATGAGAAATGATACCGTGAGGGTGATATCCGAGAATGAATCGCCTCTTGGGATCAAGATCAAAAGTCTTGTGCAGGCGAATAGGAAAGTATCCTGCGAAGAGCTTCCACAACGGCAAGGACCGCAGGTACTCTGAACGGTAGGACAGGTTTCCATCAACAGCAGCCGTTGAAAAGGTCAGGTGTAACAGGTATGGTATCAGTATTGGCCACATGAGAGGATTCGCGCAGGTAAACCAGAACATAGAGACCAAGACTACAATGGACATGCAGTGGAACAGCACAGCCCCCGTCTGCAGACGGCGGCGCAGAGGCACTCGCAAAGGAGCGAAACGGATGCCGCCAGCCTTCCACGCATTTGCCTCACTATTCCTTAGTGACTTCTCGCTCCTAAGAGCTGGGTATTTTGTCTTGATCGGTTCGGCGCTATTGACGGCAGGGTTGGCAGCGTCAGCGTACGATTTCGAATCGCTGCCAGTAGTAGGTTCATGGGTGTCATTCGGTGTGCCGTTTATCTTCGCCGCACTTTCGTGAACTACAGTGAGCGTAGTATCCTTTTCATCCTACACCTTTTACATTAGAGGATCGTTCGATAGGCAGCAAGCCAGCCGCTGAAACCGGGCAAACGTACCGACGCATTGTAATGCTCTGGGTTAGGGACCACTTGAACATTGTCAATCCCTCCATTTGCAGCTATTCAGAAGTTCCAAGTTAGCATAGAGTCGAACGAAACGCGGAGCGATGGAAGCGATCGAGAACGGGGAGTGTTGTACACATTCGCGACGCCTGCAGCAGCTGGCTACCCAAGTAGGTAGTCGCGCGGCTCGTCAAGTACGCGCTCGTAGCATCCAGATAACGTACCGTTCGGGGGGAGGCCCATTAACGCGCTTGCCATGCTGCTTGTCAGGGCCAGTACCACTTCGTACCGTGGCTATAGCAGATGGATTTTAGGTAGATGTTGTTGTCAGAAGGCGAGCGCAGACCTCTCCGGCAATACCTTGATTGGTGAGGGGCGGTGGCTGGTAGCGTCACACTGCCCTGCGCGATGCGCCAGGTCTAAACGCGGTTGCTGCGGCCCTGTCGATTGTTGTAACCTTCTAGCAACCAACAAAGGAATACTTGCTGAAATCCAAGTATGCGCCGGATGACCGTGCCAGTCGGAACGGTGTAGTTGCAGATTTTTCTTGCGTCTTTAAGCTTCCTTGTCCCTGAGCGAGCTGGGTACGGGCAGCATGACGTTACCAGATAGGTCGGTATTGAGGTACCTAGGTAGATACATTACTAGGTAAGTACTTCGGTACTTGGGTAAAACTACCTAGCACGTGAAACCGGCAAAAGTTGTGTCGCCACTAATGATAAAAGTGCCGACGGACTTTTAGAAACCTGAATCTTGGAGCAAATGGCGCTGCCCTATATTTGGACGACAAGATTATGGCAGGTATCTGCTGGATAGGAGGAATTAATGGCACTCACGAAGCCCAAGATGAAAGAATGAGTGTCAACATTTCAGCTATGCTCCGTCTTTGTCCCGAGTGGGAGAAAGATCGTGATGACGGCAGTAGCAGTGTATATAGTACAACGTAAAAAGTCCATCGTGAAGGAATATAATGTCTGGTCGTTCCCTAGCTTTGTGTAGAATCACAACACAGATCTCAAATCAATCCATCGTCCTGTAACGCCATTTCCCCATTCTTAAAACGTGCCGTCTCCCTGCGCTCAATGATCGTAGGCCGTCAAGCTTAACCAGTTGCTTTTGTTCCGCATGCAAATAAACGGATAGAAATAGGTACCGGTCATGGAGCCGCTTTCAATTGTTGGCGCCAGACTCAAGCCCTTCAACGCGCTTCTTAAGGGTATCAACCTCTTCAACCAAGCCCTTGATTCTTTCTTCCATTGACTGTATGTATGCCCAGACACTTGGGTCACTCTGGGCAAACATGTTAGATTCTGCTGGGGACCTTGCGTGGTTGTAGCCAGCAGACGCTGGCGGCCCTGGGAAACTAGGGTGAGATAGGCCAGGCAGCTTTGGTCTCTGCCCAAGAGGTGGTGACTGACGCCGCGCAGACTGTGCTTGCTGGCCTTGTTGAGGAGATCGAGGGCGGACTGGCGCAGGTGGCTCGTGGGTAGGAAGCGCGGGGCTCAAAGCCTTGGGACTCTCTGTCATGGTGTTCTGGGAGTACAGGCCGGTGTTTCCAGGGCCCGCGGCAGCAGACGATACACTTGTATTTCCAGTGCGGGCCGTAGCCATGCTATTAGGAGCCGACGAAGCGGTGCTGTTGCTTGACTGGGTCTGGCTTGCGTTGGGCGGATATAGCCCGCTGGCCATGATGGCGGCAGGCCGAGGTCCCGATGGAGGGTATGAGCGCGATTGCGCCGAGTATTGATCGGGCTGGTGACCACCGGCAGGAAGACTTTGTCGACGCAGTTCATCCTCGTCACCCTGGTCATAGGCCATACCAGACATTGCAGAATCGTCCCCTTCGGCCATACTGCCATCCATTTCATCGCCTTCGGCAAAGCTGCCCAGGCTGAATCGTCGACCAGCACAACCGCCGGCTCCCTTTGCATGTCTTGCCAGAGCATCACCTCTAGCAAACTTGCGATCGCATTTAGGGCAGATGTGAGGCTTCTCTCCGCTGTGGAGTTTGCCATGACGTTTGAGATCGTGCAAACGACGGAAGCGCATTTGGCATTCGGTGCAAACATACGGCTTCTCTTGGCTATGGGTAAGTAAGTGGCTCTTGAGGTTATGGTGTCTTGTAAACTCGGTATTGCAGTAAGGGCACCTGTGCTTCTTGGTACCGGATGATGTCGGCGAGCCCTGAACAGGTGATGCAATGGGGTAGGTCATCCCCCGGTGATTTTCGCCAAGGTGATGAGCAAACGACGAGCCGGAGTATGGCAGAGAGCCGGTCTGATGCCGCCCGTCCTGGCCATCAACATGGTCGGGAGAGAGATGCTTGCCATCGTCAACGTCCATTGGGCCGGGGCTGGCGACAAGCTGTGGGGGAGCAGAATTTGAAGTTTGATCCGAGGCGGCATCAGCAACGCTCTCCTCCAAGCGAGCAGCACTATTGGCGGCGGCGGCGAGGGCGCTGGCTGCCTTGGCTGCTGGTTCCATGTCGGCCGTAGGCGCAAATTGCGGTGCGTCCGTTGCGCGGCTCATTGGTTCGATCCCAGCTGACATGAGTGAAGTCAGGGCTTTATGGCTCGGGTTCTCCGTAGTTGATAGTGATATTATGAGGCTGTCTCGTTCTTGGAGCCTTTTGCGCTGGAGAGCTTCGAGCGCTGCTGCGCCAGTCAATGGTATGGAGGAGTGCACACTAGCCAAGGCGATGCGAGCGGCTTTAGCAGGGGATTCGAAAAGATCGGCTCGGCCAGATGGCGAGTGCCGAGATGGAAAATCGTGTTCGCGCTGTCGCTTGGTGCCTGCACGGGCAGAAGGGGGAGCGTCGGGCAGAGGCGTCTGGGGGGAAGGCGCGGTAGAAATGGCAGAGGTGGCGTCAAAGTCGCCTCCAGCTGGTGCCATAAGACTCAAGGCCGAGAAAACAGTGCAGCGCAACAGAAGGAGGAAGCGCAGAAAGCATTCGAGTGACACACGTCAGAGCGGGACATCAAGCGGGCATGTCGTCGCCGTCTAGTGTTTTTCTGGCGAAGCGAAACGAACGTGTGGCTGATGAACGTGGCGAGAGCTGGAGGTGGATGATTAATTTTTTCCGGCCTACTGGTTGGCTCGCGCAGGGAATGCACGTGAGAGGGAAGGGCGAGGATGCGATGGCGACACGTACAAGCGGTGGCAAGTAAGGCGAAGAGTCGCGATACGGTCGATGGATGGCAATGGGAGGAATACGTGGAACAAGAGTTTGGGCAGTGGCGCGTTGGATGTAGGTGAAGAGCAACATTTAGTGACGATGGGAGGAGGAAGGAAAGGTGACGGTTACTGGGGCTGGGTGCTGGGCAAAAGGCCGCTAAGCAGGGCTGGCGCCTGGGAGTTGGGGGGCGGGCTGGGACGGGACGTCAGTGGTCGGTCACTTCTGCGGCAGGGCAAGCTGAGCAGCAAGGTTAGTAGGTACCTACCTGGGAGATGCAAAGTACCTTCCAGTGGTCAGGAAGAAGTCCCGTAACCCGTGCGATACGACCACAGATGTATTTCTCGAGCGCAAGGCCTGCATCTGCATGGCTCTGCTTCCTAACCAGCTCTTGTTGGTCGGAACAGTACTGTGAATGGGCGGCTGCCAGAAGATGCTGGGCCAACGCAGTAACCTCCTACCCAGGCAACTTAGTACCAGGAACCTACCTTGGTACTTGGGAGGGTCAGAGTTTGTACCCGCTACTTCGCCACAGGAGCAAAACGTTGCCAGAAGCGTTAGCCACGGCTAAGAAAGCGCCGCTGTCGTAAGAGGTCGTCCACCAAAGAAAAGGTCTCGGAGCTTTGCTCTTCCTGTACTCTGTGTGGCTGGTTGGCTGGTGGCGCCGCCGTCCTGCAACTGTCTTGACAGGTACCAGGTACTTACCCTCCTCCCTTGATGCCGCACACGGCATTGGTCGGTACTCGTGGTCCACTTCCGATTGCACCGCCTGTCCGCACTCACAGGCCGGCCTGAAATTGTCAATGACACGACTTTTTTTCCTGTTCGGCAGTGCACTTGCTAACTACCTAGTAGTGTTTTGGTTGCCGGAGCCTCTTGTGGCGCAGACAGGTGCTGCGGCTGAATACCCATCAGAAGTGGCTACGCAGCTTCGGTGAGACTGATAGCCCTTACTGGTGACTGCACCGGTCTCGCCTCGCACATACCTAGGTTGGCATTGCGAGGGGCGAGGGGTGCCCGTCTGGAACATCTCTTGCGAGCCAAAACACGCCGTGTAAAATCAACGACACTTCTGCCTTTCCATAATGCCTTCGCCAGTCTGGTTCTCTTCTGCGCACTCCGCCGCGCGTCCAGCCTGAGGCGCAGTCAGTGGGCCAACCCGAACAAACACCTTCATAACTCCAGGGCAAGAGGCATAGCGCGCTGGTGACCCCAGCCTAGCACCGCCATCAGGAGAGTTGATTGTGGACACGGCCACCACTGTGCCTGACTGATGATACAGTTGTGGCTGGAGCGCAGGGCTTGTGAGCGAGCAGCCGGCAAGGCTACCACCTCTAGGCTGTGCTGGCGAGGCTGGGCGTGAAGGGGAATGGTGAACTTGCCGCACAGCCCCCACGGCATGAAAGCGAATAGCAAGTATCGAAGGCGTAGGCGATGCCATGTTTGTGTTCATCGCCTCGGCCAGATTAATGGCGAAGCCCACGGTTGCAAAATCACCCAGAGGTGATGGCATTACAACATGTCTTCTTCAAAGGCGCTAGTGATTCCTCCTTACGCACGAAAAACCAGGGCAGGTGGCTCGTCATTGATCTTCAAGCCGAATCTATTGCCTTTTTATCTGCGCGCAACTTTCTAGGACCAGAGAACACATGACGTTCTGCTGCCATCATACGCAGCACTGCGGTTGCTGATTTGCGCTCAACTGCCTCAATAGAGTTCAGCCGTGTCCTCTCTTGCACCAAACAGGATTGCATGAACGCTCGCAGAATAGCAGCCACGCGGTATGGTCTGCCACACACCGGCGCAGGAATTCGAGTGATGGCCTTTTCATGTCCCTACGAGTAGCAGGCTAGGGAGGCTTCGATATGCCGTACAATGCCAGTGTTGAAATTGTGAAGTCAAGGTGCCGCAAGCCATTGATACCAGCTAATAGTAGATGCTGGCTGGCGTTCTGTGTTGAACCGTGAACTAGCCCCATCGACGGCGTTGTCCACTACTCCTGCTAACAATTCCCGGAATAAATATAAGTTACGGTTGTGATGATGACGTAGTGGATATGCGCCCCCGTTCAAGGTGTATATTTTCCGGATACAGCTAGCCACTGGTGGTTGAGCCGAGTGGACCAGTCACTGCACTAAAACAAAATTCCCTGAATTTCAACTAATAGGTGGTGTATGTTGATGGTTGCGATTTTGAGGTGGTGAGCGTCGGGCGCGTAGACGTTAGAGCAAGGCTCCGTTCGCACTCGTGGCCGAATCCCATGTCAATATCGGGTCGTTAGAGGATTAAACGAAATTCAAAGTAGGATTAAAGTCATCATCTCTGGGCTCCCAGTCAGATTGGAAGGCAGAAGGTCCTCAGACCCAGACCGGCTTTGCCGCCGAGGGAACTGCTCCGGTTGAGAACGAATTGCTTCTTGATGATACCATTCACTACCATCCAGGTGAATTGACCTGACCAAGCGACAGACATTGGCACGGTGCAATCTGTCATGGCGCCGTTAGCCCCTCCCTCGTTGCACGGTATCGAGCGAGCCACTACATAAGAAAATCGAGGCAGACTGAATGAGTGGCTAGGTGGTCGGTGTCCGAGAGCTCTCAATAATACAAGCCATATTTCATGCGTGCAGTATGTTGCTCTAGCTGAGGCTTGATGAGATACGTCGTTGGACCTGAACCGCTTGCGATGACGAGTATTTGCGTTACCATTGGCAGGAGCTTTCGGAACCAGGTCTTGATTGCAAATGATTGTGTTTGCCACGTGGTTCGCCAACTTTGGAGAAGAGAAACATGATTACAGCAGAGGGCGTACAGATATATTCAATATCTATTCGGAAACATCTGAAACTGATCGAGCGTTAAACAGTCGCGTTGCGTGATCCTCGGATGGCGCGCTCGCAGGTCGCAGGTCGTCGTTGGTTGCCAGCTACGAATGTCGCTTTCAAAAGTCGTGTCTAGCGCTAGTTGCTAGGATCCCTAGTAGGTACATTAAAGTACTTACAGGGGGCGCTAATTCTTTATAGGGGCGTACTAATTCTTTATAGGGGCGTACTAATTCTTAATAGGGACATATTAAAGTTATTATATATATTACCTAGCTATTAACTATTAATAGCTACCTATAAGATATATATATCTAATATACCTACCTTATAACTATCCTTATTAAATCCCTATTTCTAGAAAAGCTATAGATACGACTTTTAAAAGCGACCTCCGTACGAATGTCGCTTTTAAAAGTTATATTTAGCGCTAGTTACTAGGATCCCTAGTAGGTATATTAAAGTACTTATAAGGGGTACTAATTCTTTATAGGGGCGTACTAATTCTTTATAGGGGTATATTAATTCTTAATAGGGACGTACTAAAGTTATTATATACGTTACTTAGCTATTAACTATTAATAGCTACCTATAAGATATATGTATCTAATGTACCTACCTTGC
>LUFD01002057.1:0-111373 GCA_003025255.1 Cordyceps pruinosa | reverse complement strand
TCCTTATTAAATCCCTGTTTCTAGAAAAGCTACAGACACGACTTTTGAAAGCGACCTCCGTACAGAGAGCGGCAATCTGTCAGTCAATTTGCTTTCATCAAGAATGTAGTCATTTCCGAGACCGCGTCACCGCTGACCAATGACCGAACTAACGAGCATTTGGGTTGTTAAGGGCGATGTAGCGTTTTTGTAGCAACTTGTTACAAACGTCAATACCTGAAATACTGCCAGTTCTCCGATACTGCTCGTCAGATATCAGCACCTGAATTATTTACTCTTGTGAACATTGGCCTTTCGTATAGACACCCTTGCGTGTAAATCTGCGGGTAGGGTTGAAGCTGCGCTAGTTGCTGTGGCTGACGAGGAGCGAAATTGAAGACTGAGGCCGATGTCTTGGGCATGCGAGTCTGGGCCATCCAATTTCAGACCATGGACCCTGGCCGTTGTGTGTACGTCGCCGGCATGGCTGACTCTGGCGAAATGCCCAGCGTCATGACATACAGACACAGGACTCTACTGTACATACATAGCAAAGGGTATATATACTAGGTAGGTAGTGATGGTTCGCCTTTTCCGGTCAATATTGGCTGTTCTGACAGGAATCATGCGATGGACGGGCGAGGTGTGGAGCAGCAGAGGGGCTGTTTCAGATGAGAGGGATAAGCCTGTTATTTGCGAGGATCGTCCAAGGGGGGTATGGTTAGGAGATGGCAAATTGTTTTCCCCTGTGAAGTAATTGCAGCGTCGCAAGCGAACTATTTTAGGGTCGAAGCTAATAGCCCTTCAGGCAAGAGCGGCCTCTCTCCCTTGTTACCTCTGCGGATATGTTGCACGAACGGACAGAGTTGGTTTGGTGCTGCCTTGGCTCGTACGGCGCGTCGCGCAAATGCCCGGCGACCGGAATCATAAACAAGCCAACAGTGGCGAATCGGCAGCCGCTGCCACTGACGCTTATAGATGGCGCTGCACCCGTATCTCGGGTCATGGGGCTTATCCAGTGCAGCCGTTCAAGGTAGCGCATTCTGTGGCAGCCGTCGGAGGATTCGACGACGGAGAGACAGCCAGATGTGTTTTCGGCAGAATAAGCGGGGGTAGGTAGCCAGCAGGAAGGCAGGAAAGCTGGAAAGCCGTGAGCTGTTGCCTGCATTGGAGCTGCTCAGCACGCCCAGCCTGCCAGACAGGGACCAGCAATGGAAGAAAATCTGGGGGCGCATGGACGGAAGAGCGAACTGGGCACAGGCCTGGTATGGCTCAGTGAACTCAAATGTGCGTGTTCCTGGCCCTAGGCCACTTCCAGAATCCACGGATCGGTACCGTCTGTTAGTGTTTATATTGGGCAGTCTACATGGTTTGCAGCAGACGCTACATCAATATCCAATGCGGGCTATTTGGGCTTGGCAGGGCGCGAGGGGGTGGGTTAACGCTTATATTGCGCACGTTGTAATTCGTATCGGCGTTCACATAGCCAACGCGGGCTATTTGTCTAGGGCTTGGCAGGGCGCTCAGCAATCACCTCGGTCGGCCAGGGGCACCGGTGAGGTCTTGACGAGCAAGTGCTGGCTTTTGCACCCTGGAGATTGCTTACTCACCAACTGGCACAATGTCCTCACAGGGGTCTGATTATTGGCAACCAATAACCCGGCTGTGCTGGTTTTGAGTGCATAATCTCCCAGTCGCGCACACGCCCGTGGCACCCTTGCGCCCGCCCGGGTAGAGTCTGCCGACCGCCCCCTTGACAGGCTCCAGATGTGTGTTACTGGCTGCACTGGCTTTGTGTCGTGCCAATGCCAAGTGCCAACCCCAACCAAGGTACGCGCCACACACCCACACCCACCGTTCAACCTCTCCCCACGCCCCCGGCTCGAGGAGACATCTCGCGAGAGAATCCCCTGTGATCGTCTGTGCCTGGCCCGTCTGGTGTGCCTCTCTCACTATCCGGACCACTACTACCACCACGACCATGACCGCCACTACCTGCACTGGCCTCCATTGGCCTCCATCACCCCCGTCACCATCAAATGGCCCTCCCTCTCCTGCCCGTCCTGGCCACGCCCCCCTGAACCCCCCAGCAACCACTCGACCTCCTCCTTTTCCGTCTCCATTGCCTCTCGCGATTCCCTTCACCTTTCTGCATCTTCCTCGCGCGCCGTCCACTTCGTCCAACTGAGAGTTCCTGCTCTCTACCACACTCCTTTAACCCGGCCTGCTTGGTCCGCCTGCTCTCTTTCCTTCGCTTCTTTCGTTCTGAACAACCCTATATTTACACAATTATCGTTATCCTCCTGTCAGGTGTGTAATTCCATGGCCTCGTCTCCCATTCAACCACTCGAAGCTGGCCATCTAGCCATGACTTCGCTACGTGCCCGCTCTTTTGCATGGAATTGAGTGTCCCCTTCTCTAGGGCCAACAGTCAATTCGTCGAATCCACAACCTCCGGTTCCCAGCCTGATGCTGATGAATTTTCTCACCCAGGCATCTACCACTCATCATGAGAGCCTTTGCTCATTTGACCCTCGCGGCCATCCTCGCCGCGACGGCCACTGCCTCGTCGCACCACCACGGCCACCGCCACCTGCACGCCAAGAAGGATGCTGCCAATGTCGACAAGCGCCAGCCCGACGTCGTGACCGAGGTCGTTCCTGGTCCTACCGCCATCGTCTACCTGCTCGGCAACAAGCTCGTGGGCGCCGACGAAGCCAGGAAGGGCCTTGAAAACGGCGACTACGTTGTCGTTGGTGAGTCCACTCCGACTTACACGCCTCCTCCTGCTCCCTCCACCACCACCAAGGACCTCGGCGCGCAATTTCTCGAGGCCGAGTCAACGACCACCCCGCCTCCTCCTCCCCCGACCACTACGTCCACCCCGCCTCCTCCTCCTCCCAGTTCCACCGCTCAGGCTCCTGTCGCCAATGCTGCCTCTAGCAGCGACAACAACGACAGCAGCAGCTCTGGTGGCGAGGATATCGAGTTCCCCAGCGGCAAGATCAAGTGCAGCGAGTTTCCCTCCAAGTACGGCGCCGTCGCTATTGACTGGATGGGCATCGGAGGCTGGGTTGGCGTCCAGAACGTCGTCGGCTACCCCGGTGCTTTGAGCTTCGACAATATCGTTGATGCCGTTGACGGCCAGGGCTGCACCCCAGGTGGCATGTGCTCGTATGCCTGCAGACCTGGTTACCAGAAGAGTCAGTGGCCGAAGCCTCAAGGTAGAACCGGCCAGTCCGTCGGCGGTCTCTTCTGCAATGAGGACAACTTCCTAGAGCTCACTCGCCCCAGCGAGAAGTGTCTTTGCACTCCTGGTGAAGGTGGCGTCTACATCAAGAACGATCTCAACGGCGTTGTCTCTACCTGTCGTACCAACTACCCCGGCAGCGAAAACATGAACATTCCCACCGTGGCCGAGCCTGGTCAGACTGTTCCTCTCACCAACCCCAGCCAGTCTGGATACTACCAATGGAATGACCTGAAGACCTCGGCTCAGTACTACATCAATCCCAAGGGTGTTCAAGCCCAGGACGCCTGCCTCTGGAAGAGCCCCGTCTCCCCTGACGACCGTGGTAACTGGGCTGCCGTTATTGCAGGTGTCGGTATGGCTGATGACGGTATCACATACCTCTCCCTCTTCCTGAATAAGCCCACCTCGTCTGCCCAGCCCGACTTCAACATGGAGATTATTGGTGGTAACACCGCATGTGGTTACCACAACGGCCAGTGGATTGGTGGCACCGATGGCTGCACCGTAAGCCCCCCATCAACTGCAAACGACGTCATACTAATCTTGCATAACAGACCGGTCTGGCTCGGGGCCAGAAAGCCACCATCCGCTACTACTAAATGCGTTCGTCCAGCTGCGCAACAATTTCTCCCTGGATCTTCCTGTGAATATTCTTTTCGTTCGAGACACTGTGAGAGGGCTGAAATAAGCTCGGGGATCTAGACCTGACCATAACTTTGGACACAACCGTGTGTGATCCAACATGTGTCTGATGTTTCTGGGCTGGTTGCTGTAGATGACGTGGGATTGCGGAGCACAATGGCGCCACTTTTGGATATACTGCGCTGTGATAATTGGCTATACTCTATTTAATCACGGGTGGCGTTGTTGAGTGGTTTTCCTTTCGCTATCCCGTTTTTCCTTATGATTCCCTGAGCACTCACGCACTTCGTCCTGTGTGAACCGCGCAAGACTCGTGTGGGTTGGAGCTGGTTTCGAAGAGAAATCTTTCTATGCTTTGTTACCTAGTTATTCTCGCAATTGATTTATCTTGGTACAAGTTATGCGTCGCCGAGCTTTTAATATTAGTACGTTTTGCCTTGCACTGACGAGTCTAATCCCTAGCGTTACAGGCCTTGTTCCGCGACCTGTCATGTCCATGCCGAGATGGGCTACTTCTGAGCGGCTATTTCTGGAGATAATTGGAGTCCAGACCCATCGTATCTGCTCCCACAAGCCATCTATCTTCAATGCTTCCTCTCCTCTTGATCCCTCCTTCTACAGCGAGTCTAAAATTCCATGGGCACAGCCGTGCCCGCCTCTCTAGCTCGCCGCAGCTCGTTGCTTCTCTCCTCATTCTCCTCCTTGAGACGTTGCTCCACATCCTCGCGGATGCCGCCTAGGTCAGGTGGGATAGCCTGCATCTGCACGCTCGGCGCGGCCTGGACGAAACGAAGCTGCTCAGTGACGTGCTGTAGAATGTCCTGCAGGCGCTTTTGCGAGTTGCGGTTCACGCGGGGTTCGCCGAGGATCTGCTCCAGCGTGGGGAAGAGTGTGTCTTGGCGGAACTGCTCACGCCAAGGGACATGCTGCGGCAGCGTCGGATTAATCTTGTCATCGCAGCCGATGGCGATGGACGTCTCGTACGCCCAGGCGCGGGCTACGTTGCGCGGCGTGTAGCCGCCACCGCCAAAGAGGATGAGGGGCAGGTTGTACTTTTTGCAAAACTCGACGCAGGCACCGTGGCCCTGGACCTGTAGGTTGAAGCGTCCGAGGCGGTCACCGGCTAGGGAATCGGCGCCGCATTGTAAGGCAATGGCGCCGGGGCGGAACTTCTCGACGATACGGCCGATGATGGAGTTGAAGAGCCACTCGTACTGCTCGTCGGTGATGCCGTCATTGAGGGGCACGTTGACGGCGTGGTGCGCTCCAGGATTATGCTCGCTCTTAGGCCCATTGTCGTCGAGCGCACCCGTGCCGGGGAAGAAGTTGTTGGGATCGTACTTGTGGAAGGAGACGGTCATGACGCGGTCGGTGGAGAAGAAGGCCTCCTCGACACCGTCACCGTGGTGCACGTCAATATCAATGTAGAGAACGCGCGGATAGTAGCGCAGGAGCTGGAGGATGGCGATGACAATGTCGTTGATGTAGCAGAACCCCGACGCCTCGGCCTTTTTCGCGTGGTGCAGGCCCCCGCCCCAGGCTATGGCAATGTCCGACTGCTTGGAGCAGAGCTTGCGCGCGCCGTCAAGCGCGCCGCCCGCCGACATGGAGCAGTAGTCGTAGAGGCCATCAAAGAGGGGGCAGTCTGAGCCGCCGAGGTTGAACTTGAGATCGGGGTTCTGGTTCTCGAGATCGCGCGGGACGGGCTCTGGGAGGACCGTACCGAGGAAGTCCAGGTAGTCGGTGGAGTGAAACGTGGCCAGCTCCTCGTACGTGGCGGCGCGCGAGATGTAGTTATCCATGGCGAATGACATGCCGTACGAGTAGATGAGGGACTTGGAGAGGGTGAGGCGCCATGGCTTCATCGGGTGTGTCATGCCAAAGTGGTGTTTCTCCATGTCCGGATTACAATGAAACGAGACGTTGTAGCCCTTTGGTCGCGTGATGCCAGATTCTTCCGCTATGCGCTTGCATTTGTTGTAGAATTTGGCGTTGTCCATATCGCTGGCAAGGCCGAGCGGCGAGCCATACTCTTCGACAATGTCATTGTCGACGTCTTGTTTGTGAGGAAGGTAGTTGGGTTTGGGGACGCGGAACTTGTACGCATCCATGGCTGCGGGCCCGGCGGCAGGGCTCCGGCGATGCCAAATGAGGTGCCACTGGTTTCGGTTGCGATTCTGATGATGTACTCGGGAAGTGCGCCGTCGTCGCGGCCTTGCGAGTGGCAGGTATAGCTGCTGAGGCTTTGGTCACGGTTAGAGGTTGAGAGGCTCAAAGGAGAAGGGCGGGACGGTGTGTCGGTGGCAAAGAGCCTGTTGTAAGTCCAGGTCGTTGAAACCCAATAAGTTAAATCCAATTCATATAAGTTCTGGCGCGGAACTGTGTTGTCGCGAATCGCAACGGGGTTTGCAAAAACCAGCCTTAGCCATCGGCCATTGAGGATACACTGAGTGAGGGGTGGCGTTCCGCGTTCCCCTGCAAACCCGGCGCCCCTCTACCTTGTACTTGTGGTGCTAAACCGATTAGTAATACAAAGGAGGCCTTGTATTAGTGCCTGGTGCAAGACCAGTATATAAAAGTGAGTCTAATAATCTGCAGAAATAAAATGTATTGGCATAAGGTATTGATTTCAAAAGCCAACTGCAGAAGTAAGAAACTCCCGGAGGGTTCTACATTTTCGCAGTTTCATGTTCTGGCCGCTTCGGCTGCATTCCAAGAAAGCCACCACCGGCTGGAAGAGGCATATAAGTAGATGAAATTCAACAAAGTTTTGTTAGAATGTAATAATTTATAGGTAGCTTGTACTCAGGGCAATAAACTAACACTAAATACAATGTTTCTTCAGCGCGCCGAAACAGCAAATTCGGGGCTCGGTGCGCCATGTCACGGGGGCGTCGACAAATTTCATCTAAGAATAGTGAAAATCTCTTCTGACATTGGTAGGGACTAGACGAGGCTGAGAAAGTGAGTCAATCACATTTGACCCGCCCCCGACAACGCATGGGGGAATCGTACCGTTGGGCTAGTTGGCTCTTGATCACCTAAACTTGAAAGTTGAAAATCATTGTGAACCTGCGTTGAATCGTTGTGAACAACGAATTTCTGTTCTAGCAGTGCCCGCTAAGTGCATTGAGAGCTTAACGGCTGTCCATCTCAAGGTGGGAAAAGTAGCATGCAACTGAAGGCACTGATTTGTCGGGTAATACAGCCTGCCCACCTGCATGTCAATGTATTCTGGGGTCTCATATAACAGCGCCGCGCCCCCTTCCTTCATTTTCCCGGTCCATTCTCTCTTTGTCCATCGTCTCTCATCCTTTGCAGCTGCGGTATATTTCACCTGCATATTGTTTCAATTCACTTTATCTGTCGCCTGCCGCAGATTTCATCCTCCGTGATGCGCTTCCTCTACTGCGACGATGACAGCTCGTTCGGCCCAGCCGTTCAACACTGCCATCGCGGTTTGATTTTACTGTCAACTTCGAGACAGTAGATCTAGGCATTGCTCCTTCAGTCGTTGTTATCGGCCTGACTATCCCTAGACTTTAAATTTTGGTGCAAAAGCCAACAATCGTCAATGGTGCTTTGTTTCAGGTGCTCAAGCTGGTACGCTAAGTCTCTTCCCTTGGCTTCACTCGACACTAACGAAGAATCACTGTGCCTCAGTCCACCTTCGGGATCTTGGCCGCTCTGCAACTGGCCACTGTTGTCATAGGGTCGCGAGCCGTACAGTTTCAAGCCCTCCTCGTGAGCTCGACCATCCTTGGTCTCGTGACGACATTGTTCATGGGGGCACTCGGCTTCTTTGAGCATGCCCGCGAGGCACGCCCGTCGATTCTGCTCAATATATGTCTCCCACTGGCTCTGCTGTTTCATATTACGGTGGTTCGCACACTGTGGCTGTCATCATTTGATCATGCGAGTACTGTCTTTACCGGCGTCTTTACAGGGCTCGGTCGTGATCAGGGCTGTCGCCGTGCTCCTCGAGTCAAAACAGAAAAAGTACTGGCTTCTCTCCCAAAACCACAATTGCGGCCCGGAAGAGATAAGAGGTATATACGGCCTGGCAACTTGCACATGGTTGGCTAAGCTTCTCTACACCGGCTACCGGGTCATTCTGGAGCCTAAGGACCTATATCCTCTAGAGAAGAGCATGAGTGCTGAGCAGCTTCAACAAGCTGCTCTTCGAGTCAAGGCCTCCAAGTTTTGTGGGAAAGGCAATGCCCTCGCGACGTCGGTGCTTTGGGGGCTACGTGTCCCTTTATTGCTACCAGTCCTCACATGCGCTTTGCAGCTGGGGTTCGACCTGGCCCAGCCTCTCTTCATCGAGAGTCTCCTCAATTATCTATCCAAGCTTCAAGGACGGCCTGCCAGTAACGGCTACGGTCTCATAGGTGCTGCCATCTTTATTTACATTGGAACCCCCATGTCTGCGGCGTTGCAAGCGTATGTCCATCAGCGCTTCCTATGCAAACTACGCAGCGTTCTTGTCAGCGTCATATACCAAAAGACGATGACTGCGAATGTCATGGTCGGAGAAGATAACAAGGCGCTGACTCTGATGAGCACGGATATACAGCGCATTGTCCTCGGTTTTACATCCATTCATGATCTGTGGACAATCCCGATCCAGCTCGGCGCGACCTACTTTCTTTTGTAACGACAGATCGGCCTCTCTTTCACCGCATCCATTGTCATAACGCTGCTATGCATTTTGGCTGCGAGCAGTGTGATGCGAACCGTTGGAAAGCTTCAAAAGCGGTGGATGGAAAACGTTCAAGCCCGTATCAGCAAGACGGCCACTGTCATTTCCAAATGAAGAGCATAAAAGTTTCGGGGCTAGGCGACGCCACAGAAAAGGCCATTCAGGACATGCGGGCCAACGAAATCAGCTTTGGCAACAGGTTCCGTGGCGTCTTACTCTTGAATATCGCGCTCGGTTTCGCCTCAGGTCAACTATTTACTTTCATTACGGCGATGCGTACTCTAAGCGTCACAGCCATCTTCACCTCCATGTCTCTCATGGCAGTTGTAGGTGGAAAACTGAATATAGTCATTCAGAAGGCTCCGTACTTGATGGCATCTCTGGCTTGCTTTCAAAGAATTCAGGAGTTTTTGGAACAAAGGGGTCGACATGATTTTCGTCAGCGAGTGCTCGAGTCTAAAGCGCTGGAGGGTTGCGAGCCAGCACAACGTACTTGCCCCAATTCAATAAGTGTGCGTGACGGATTCTTTGGCTGGGAGGACGGAAAATTCATCATCAGGGATACCTCGTTCGACATCAGCCCTGGCCTCACTATTGTTGCTGGGCCTGTGGCATGCGGAAAGTCGACGCTGTGCAAAGCTCTCCTCGGCGAAACTCTCGTCAACGAAGGCCAAATTTTGCTGCACATCGACTCCTCCAAAGTGGCCTTCTGCGACCAGGCCCCTTTTTTGTTCAATGCTACAATCAAAGAAAACATTGCCGGCAAAGGCGACATCGACGCGGCCCGGTACCAACAGGTTTTGGAGGCGACCATGCTACGGAATGACCTGCAGCTTCTGCCACTGGGTGACGGGACGAGGATCGGAAGCAAAGGGGCAGTGCTGAGTGGCGGCCAAAAGCAGAGGGTCTCGATTGCTAGATCCTTGTACGAGTATTGCCAGCTCAATATTTTCGATGATGTGTTAAGCGGCCTCGACAAGGATACGGAGCAGCAGGTTTTTGCGCGCGTCTTCGGGCCAAATGGACTATGTGAGATTGCCATCGGAACTTGAAGGTCCCCTTTTATGATACACGATAACTTTTGCCTTACAGCCGCCTAGGATACTCCCTCTTCATAAATCTATGAATTCATATAGAGACTTCCCTGCGCATGAACAAAACGAGAACCTACCCCCTCAAGAAACCCCTTCCAAGGTATGGTTTTTTAAAGAAATGGGGGTAGCTTAATGGACTATATGAAGTTCCGCATTTCTTGAGCCCTCCAACGTCCAGCTCTGAAGCTTGCGAAAGTTGCGGCAGACATGTTCTCCGTTTAGATCGGGCGCGACGCGGCGCTTTGCTTCGTTCCAAACAACATCGACCTTGGTCATATCCGCACTGCACTGGAGCGATTGTCGGATAATGTCAATGCAGTGATATATCGTTACCACGAGTGTCAGCCTTTCAGCCCCCCGCCAACACATGGAAGCTTCTTGAGGATGATATTGCTGCTTACCCAAATGCATCCTCCAATTATCCGGAGCTTCAAAACGGTGGTTTGCGTAGTACTCGGGATGGGTTTACATGCGAAGTTTGTTCTCGTTTTTTTAGCCGCTGAGTAGAAAAGTACCAAAAAAAGTTGAGCAAGGCAAGTCAGTGGGAATCTTATACCAAGCAGTGCAGCTGATGAAATCCGTGTGTTCCAGTGAGCCACCCCCCTGGCTTTTGATATGTCTTGTGCGCAACGCTCGCTGCTTCTGCACCAACGCGATCCATGCCGCCACCTATGGATGTTAGCATGCTGTAGCTCAACGATGTTTCATATGCACCGAAGCCAAAGACATCCGCAAAATCAAGCATTTATTTACCTCTGATAATGTCTACCCAGGCGTCGTCAATGTCCGGGCTCGGTGCTCCAACATACTGCTGACCGACAATTTCTCTTTACACAGTTCCGTTTGGATCAACCTTTAGGTCGCCCGTGAATCGAACCCTTTCCATGGAGATGGAGCTCCAAACGGGCTCTAGAGCAACTTGATGAGCAACTCGAAGAGGTAGAGACGGTCGGTCCCAGTACACCGACCTAGTTCAGTTTCAAATCCCGTCTCAAAGCTGCGGTCGCTGTGCATATAAGCGTGTCGAGTGCAAATATATGTAGCGTAAATGGAAATAGCCCACAGAAGGCAAAGAAGAGGAATGAGGGTGGTCTGAAACAACGATTTTGTCCTGATTATGGAGTTCATTCCCGATCTCACCCACTTGAACCATAAAATTGAACCGACAATGGAGTTTTCGTCGTTCATAAGCAGCCCGTGGCTTTCTTCCTTGCAACCCATGGCCCTCTCTTCTTATCCACGATCTTCTGTAGCCACCTTCATGGCGTTCAGCATTTCTCGTCAGTTTTGCATGGGGTGAATCGGAGCTCAAATGTTTCTGAGATACACTCATCTCATTTGAACAGCGGCCTTGTGTACTGCGCCATCTTAATTCGGTCTGCGCTGCATTGACGAGCTGCTCAGTGGGCTGTGGGGGCATGTCCAGTCAGCTGCAGATTTCTAATATGTGGCAGGCGTGTAACAAGGCACGCCGGTTCTTTGTAGGATTCACAGTTTTTAACGGGGAAATAGATGCTGGTTTGCTGATGCTGCATTGTGGCGGATGTATGAGAAAATGCATTAGAAAATACACGTACCTGGAGTACTACGTGGAGCAAAACCCGAAGTACAGGGGAGATCCGATGATGAGAGTTCACGTCGGCAAGTACCACGATGACATGCCTTCTCAGCGACAAATATTAAATCTGCTACTATAGACCACTGCATTGAGATGATCCGGCAGGTGCTAATGTGCTCGAGCGACTTGGGCATCATCACTTACAACTTTGTTGAGTTTCGCCCCGAGGCCTGGCCAGACTTCAACACGATTCACCAATGCCGCAACTTTGAAAAGGTGCTGGATTGGTACCGTCAGAGAGAATTACACGCGACCGGCACCGAATCGCATCATATTACAAAGTCGACTGGTTTGTAACGGTTGCGACACCTCCGTAGAAAGCTCTTGGCTGGTTTTAGACTGCATGTTGAATTTCCGGTTAATTCTGCTGGTTGCGTTATAGGACTATTGAAATATCTTACAGTACTTTCTTTCTTGCGCTTCTTTGATATTAATTATGTCCCACATTCGATAAGCCCGCCATATCAAATCACCCATCTGTCGTAGTAGCGGCAATCTGCCTTGGCTGCCCACTTCCACCAAGGCAACAGGCCAAAAATCCTCTACGAGCAGATGTAGCACCAGACTGTGGCTTAGTAGCCTGCCCTGCCTCGCGCCGCGTCCACTCATGGCATCGCTATTTTTCCGTGGCTCCGACATCCCGCATTTTCCCATCCCATCCAACGAGGCCCCCGGACTGCTGCAGTCATTCTTCGTCGCAGTCTTCATCCCTCCTTCTGGAATCGCAACCCGGAGAGACCCTACCTGAGGTATGCCCATTCTTTCCCTTCGCGACTATCCGCTCCTGGGCGCGCGCCTGCTTTCTCCCCCCCTGTGCCGCCGAGCATCGCTGCCATGGCCAGCGCAAAGTTGCGTTGCTCGTGACAACCACACCATCTTGCCTACCAGGTAACGCTGCGTCACGCATTTGTGCCACTGCTTGACTACCACCGCCTGGCCTTGCATATGTATGTCTATGCCTCGCTACCTGTTGATACTACAGAAAACCCCCCTTCATCTTTATTTCCGCCTCATCCCCCTTCCCGTTACCCCCAGACAGTGGGTTCCGTTTGTTAGCCATAATTTAGCTGCAGCCGCCTTAGGTGGCCCCATGTCCATCTTACCCAGCCCACCTGTTGTCAATCTGGTTTTGCTTGGCCTCTTTTTTCTTCGGCACTCTTCCCCGTCTCTATCTTTCTTGCTCATTCATATACCCTAGCCTTGGGCCTTGCTGTTTTGAGCCTTGCGCCTCTGCGTCCACGGGCTGCTCGCACAGCAGCCGTACCTTGCTTGCCTCGCGTCTTTGCCTAGCCTTCTCGTTGCTATATTGTTAACAATGCCCAGAGACGACTTGTCCATCGACTTCGTCAAGAGGATGCCTCAAGCCGAGCCCCTCGATCCGAGCCTAATACTCGATGATTGGATCAACCGTGTTCAGAATCTTCCCGAGGAGATTCGTTTCATGCAAGACGAAATCGCCGATAAAGACCGACAGTACAACGAATGCGTTCGCATGATCGAAGACCGCGATGCCAAGATTCAGAAATGGATCAAAACCAATGGCAGCCATGAACCGAACCCCAGGGAAGACTTGTTGCGCTCCCAAATCCGCGAAAACTACGCCAAAGCCGACCGTCTTGCCCAGGAGAAGATTGATCTAGCGCGCAAGCTGCAAGTCACCATGGACAAACATCTACGGAGTCTCGATATACAAATAAAACTTCTATACGACCGTGCTGAGCCTGGATTTACCGACCCTGATGAGGTGCCGTCGCTGCTACGTCCTAGTGCGGCCAATATTGCGGCGCCTTCGATCCGCACAAGCAACCCATCCAGCATGACGGCTGGCCCGACTCTTGCTCCCACCATTTCTGGTTCCAACCCGGCATTGGCTCGACTACCGACCCATCCACATATTCGTCAAGCACAAGCAGCGCCGCCACAGCAACAGCAACAGCCAAATCAACCGCATGCTGCTTCGGCCCCTGCAACTCCTGCAGCAAGCATGATCATGAACAGACATAGAGAGGGCTCCGCCGGACCAGCCACCAAACGTGGACCCAGGGCAGCTCCAGGAACCGGCACCGCTCCGACTACATCGAGCGGCCTTGCGCGACACTCATCCCTTGGCCCAGGAACGCCGAAAAATAGCGCCGTGGCAGGTCCTAATGTGGCCGTCAGAGCTGGTAGTGCCGGTCCAAGAGCCACAACAACCAAGTTAGGAAACGGGCCGGGCAGTCGGCGAGGCACACCCACAGCGCCGAATCGCAAGAAGCCTCCGCATAAATCAAAATTGTCCCGCGTGAAAAAGGCTTCGGCTAGAAACTCCCCCGCCTCAACGGCAGACAGTGACCTTTCGGAGGCTGAGAGTGGTAGCGGTGATGATGCCGTTCGCCGGTCCGGGTCGGCAGCTGATGGCAAGGATGCCGACGGCGACGAAGCCCTGGGTGATGCCGAGGAGGATGACGAGGAGGAGGAGGAGGAAGGCGGCGATGACAAGAAGTACTGCTTATGCCACAACGTTAGCTACGGCGACATGGTGGCGTGCGACAATGACAACTGTCCTTACGAATGGTTCCATTGGTCCTGTGTTGGACTCAAGAGTGAGCCGAATGGTACTTGGTACTGTCCCGTATGCTCAGAGAAGCTGCAGAAGAAAGCCAAATAATGGGGCTTCGGGCATCATGAATGACGAGATTGATGTGGCGTATATTTACATTGGGTACATAAAAGGGCACCTAGGGCCAGCTATGCGGCGTTGTTGTTTTACCAGAATACCCTTTATCGACTTTACCGGCTTAGTCAAATACATGCTTCAAATCGTATTGACTTGTTGAACTGCGACAGCGCCACCGCGGAGACACATGTTATATTCATTGTATCTCTTCATGGTCTAGCATTGTAGAGTGCACTTGACCACGCCCCGTCGCACGCCGTCCGCTTCTTCACGTAGAGTCGTGACGTGGCCTCCGCGGGCTCGCGCCTGGTCAACAAAGTCATCCAAAGAACCCCCAACACCAAAGTAGAGCTTCTTGGCTGCCACCAGAGCCACTGCTGCCGAGTCGTTTTGTTTTTCTCTTTCTCGCTGCAATATAGAAAACGTGGCTTCCGTAAATGCCTGCAGCGCAAACGGCGAGTATATCGTCTCGGCGCCGAGAAGCAGTGTGGCGGCGGCTGCGGCGGCGGAGTTTGTCGCGCCGTCAGATTTGCCACTATACACAAGTTCGATAAAATCTGGAGACCACGCGCCGGAGATGAATGTGATAGAAATGCGGCTGGCGATGAGATAGGACTGAAACGCGGCAACGACCTCGGGGAGGAGCTCAAGCTCGCCGTCGAGTGTGAAGGCGTTGCGCAGGGCAGGCGTGTGCTCACGGGTAGAAAGGGCCCATGCGAGAATGAAATTGGGTAGCGTTACGAGCTGCAAGACGGTATGGTTATAGTCTGCCACAATGAATGATGTTGGTTGGCGTGGTTGGCGCGCTGCGGAAGCGGTTGGCGCAGTGGCTTCTATTGTCCATTGAAAGAGAGAGACGGACGGCAACGCGGTTCCGCAACCAAGCTGGAGCCATGTTAGATTTTGTTCTTATCGTATATTTATAGACCGCCAGGATAATGTATATCTCTCAGCTTATACGACGCACCTCTATAATCCTCATAGGCAGCTGCTCAGCAGCAGAGACCTTACCCTGCGCAGCCAGCTCCTTGACCAAGTCTACACTGCTCTCCCAGCTCTTGAACCCGCCCTCATACACACCCGTCTTGACATCATGGGTGCTCAGGCCAGAGCCATCTGCATCGACGCCGTGCTCTGCGTTTGCCTCCTCCTCTGCCATGAGCTGCACTCGCACATCCCAAAGCTCACGGCGGGGCAGCTTCACGACACTGCCGTCGTCGAGCGTCACGTCCAGCAAGCTGTACGCTATCTTGGAGGGCATCGCGGCGAGCATTTCCGAGAGGCCATGGCGGGCAGCGGGCAGCTGGGGCTTGCCCGCGATGGGGAATGCACCGGCATGCGAGGGTGCGGTTGCGGCAACGGCGGACTGGCGAGTCTCAGCATCGTGGGAAGTGTCGATGTCGTCCCCGGCAAACCCAAACGAGAATGACATTGCCTTTTTTAAACAGAAAGCAAGAAACTTAGTATCGTCCCAGGGAAATCCGCGTAAATTAATGCAAAGACATTCAAGCACCTGAGAAAGCAGCGATTGACAGTTCTGGTTCTGCTGTGGGGCCGAAAATTCGAGTGCCATCGCTGGCATACAGACTTGTTGGCTAGGTAGGGAGGCTTCACCTCGTAATTCTCTGGTTTTCCCATTTGCGCAATACTACATGACCTCGTCCATATCCTGATTACATCATACCAATGAACTGAAATCTGTTCTTCCAGCGACTCACTCTTTGAATCGCTCCCGCAGCAAGACACACTTCCTAAATCTCGTCATCCCCTATTTGTCTCCTTTGTGGATAGGCATTCAGTAGGTAGCTGTCACAATGCGGCCGTCGGTAGCCAGACTCGCCAAGGCAGCGTCCACACGAAAGGGTCTTCGCCCTGATCCTATGGCCCTGTTGCCACCAATTCCGCTCTACCGACGTTTGTTGCGCGCTCACCGCAAGTTTCTTCCCGCCGAGATGCGCGTTCTGGGCGACGAATACATCAAAGCTGAGTTTCGGGCGCACCGCAAAGTTGACAACCCAGCACATCTGGTAAGCGGACACAACCAGGCTTCAAAGGCTCAGCGCGCTGACGGTCATAACCAAGATTGGATTCTTAACTGAGTGGCAAATGTATGCGCAAAAGATCGAGGGGGATGCATGGATTGGCGACAAGATTGACGAGGGCAAGCTGGCAAAATTGAGCGATGAACAAGTGTACCAGCTTTACGACCTAATGCAATCGATAGAGAAACACCGCAAGGGCCAGTAGACGTGGGAATTAGAATACTTCATCTGACTGTACAGTATTGGGTATTATTCTGAACGAGACTATACGCCTTCATCTCTCTTTCATTCCATTACTGGTACTGGCGCTCCAATGCCTCAACAAGCCAAGTTGCCTGAATTGCGCTGACTTTCTTCGCGTAGTTCTTGGTAGTATACACCTGCTCAAGGAACATAATAGCCTCTACCTTTCGTCCGTGAAGAACGCTTGCAGGGTGTATTGCCACAACATGCTTACCATGGCACGTCACATAGCTTGCATCCGGTGCCAACATGGCTGTCTTCATTGCAAAGCCATGGAGAAAGCACTTAAGCAACGCTTCTGCGCGCTCAGGAGAGGCCGGGGTAAATGGTTGCGGGTCGGCTGGTGGCGCCTCGCTGAGCAGCTTCTCTTTCACACACATGCCGCGAAGCTGTCTTCGAATGTTCAGCGCCTGCTTCAGGGTGCGCATATTGAGCTTTCGCTTCTTACACCAGTCATTCCGGTTGGCGTTTTCAGCGGTATACTGCTGTATAGTAGTAAGGTATGTGATGATATCTCCTTCACGTCGTTGAAGTTCTTTCCGGGACGCCATAGCTTCTTCTTGGCCTTCTTCCGAATGCACCGCCAGGAAGATATCTTCGCCTGCGGTGATACACGATATAATATCAATTGCCTCCAGTACGCAGTCGTATTCTGTTTTGGCAGCTGCAATAAGAACCGCGCTCAGGGGGGCTGAGAGGGGGAACTTTGCCATTATCTCCCCAACCCTAGTAATGCTCCCATCGTCGTTCAGTGCTCCAAGATAGTGCAGATGCACTAGAGCGCGTTCTATTGCTTCAGTTTCAGGGGCGTCCATCAGAGGAAAGGACAAAACGTCATGAATACCCCGAGCCTTCATCATGAGGATTGCGCCGAGAACATCATTTCGCAGGATCTCTGGAAGATCGGCCGATAGCAGCGAATCGAAACTCGCCTCGGTATAGAGACGATAGCATTTGCCTGGCCCTTCACGACCTGCACGACCCGTTCTTTGGATTGCAGATGATTTAGAAATTGGTTTAGCGAGCAGCGACTCAAGGCCCAGTCTGGGACGGAATTGCTTAATCTTGGCTTTCCCACCATCCACCACATACCGAACACCTGGAACAGTAACTGATGTTTCCGCAATGTTCGTGGCTAGTACAACCTTGCGTGTGAACTTGCCCTTGACTGGAAGGAAGGCCTCCTGTTGCGCTTCGATTGATAGCTGCCCGTAGAGAGGTACAGCTTTGATCTTTGGCATGTTGGATGCGAGGCTCGCCGAGTACTCCTCAATGAGCTTTTGCGCCACACAGATCTCCTCTTGTCCCGTAAGAAACGCCAGAATATCCCCTGGGAGTGGTTCTTCCGTGTGTATTCTGAGGATGCGTTTCAACAGCGCGTCCTGGAGATCAGCAACAGGCCGAGGCTCATGGTTAACCTCCACAGGGAATTGTCGGCCCTCGATCCGTAAAACATCAACTCCTCGGCGATTGTGCTCCAAAACTTCATCTGCCCCAAAGAAACCCTTAATAACTTCGACATTGGCGGTGGCACTCATGATGACTACTTTGAGGGGGGCGCCGCCGCGGTACTTCGGCCCAGCAATCAATATTTGCTTGAGGAAGCCAACCAATAGATCAGCATCTAAACTGCGTTCATGGATCTCATCAACAATGACAGCACTGTATTGCCTCAAATACGGGTCACGCAAGAGTTCCTGAAGCAATGTTCCCTCGGTGAGAAACTTGATTTTGGCTCCCTTGGGCACTTGGTGGTCGAACCGAACGGAGTAGCCAACTTTTCCGTCTTTTCTCCCTTTCCCCAATGGTGTCCCTGCTTCTTGTGCCACACGATGTGCCAGAGTTGTGGCGGCGACTCGTCTTGGCTGCGTAATAGCGACCATGCCACCCACGTAAACCTCATCTGAAGAGCCCGCAAGCTTGACTTTCTGACGCCTGCACCAAGGCTCTTCGGCAAGAAATTGGGGCACTTGGGTACTCTTACCGGAGCCGGTCTCTGCTACTAAAACGAGGACATTGTTTTCCGATCCGCGTAGCGGCTCTTGAATGTCATCTCTGTGCCGCCAGATAGGAAGTGCCTTCCTAGCCTGGAAAAGCTTTCCGCCCGCATCACTGCTGGATTTGGAACTTTCTCTCTCTCTTTCAGGTGCCTTTGGAATCTTCACAGCAGGGTTATCTGTCGGGTTTGTTCCATCCTTTGAAACGGGATTGGGAGGCTTCGACTTTGACGGCCCTATGTACCCATCCAGGGAAAGTGTCTTGCCGCCGCCAATGTTGATGATATTATGGCTACCAGTCTTCCGCTTTTTGGTCGGCCGGCCACCATGCTTTGCGGATGCCATGTCAGTCGTTGTTGAACAAATTTCAATTCCTGTAATGTAACCTTCATGAGTGCCATATAATAGGTATGTCGAAATTTTTTTGTGGGTCCGGCTAGTCGAGGCACATGGCGCGGTGGATACATTCGTCCTACAGACCGAATGAATGGCAACGTGTGTATATATAGTAGTTTTAAAATTTGACTTCATCCAATTTATTATTGGAGTTTTTTTTAACCCTATCTATTTCTACGCTAAGACTGGCTTTTGTATAGCGTACTGCTAACTATTTCTATGACCTAGGAAGATATCGTTGATGTTACTTAGTCTTTCCGGCTCTATTCTGAGGTTGCCTAGTCTTGTTGTGAGTATTTTACTTACTACCGATACCCTCTTTGGCGCCTGTCCATGTAACGCAGGAAAGCAGAAAATACGGACGCGCGAGTGAGCCCTGGCTTCATCAACCTGAATATACCGCCGACTCATCGCTGTTGTGCTGAACAAGTAACATATGGACTGGCCACCCTTGGCAAAGGTAATACCTGTAGCTTTTTGTGCTGACTGCGGTCGGCTCCGTACAGCCAGGCCCGGTCGAGTACGGTACGACGGAAAGGGGCTTTGATAGCCGCTGCTGCTCTACCAGGCCTATATTAACAGGATGGTTCATGGTTTAGGCCAATGATATCTCGAATGTAGAAAATATTCGAAATGAGAGTATTATTCATCTTTGTTATGTATCCAGATTCCGTTTAGAACAGCGCAAAACTACCTAAGGGATCAAAGCAGGCAGCCAGTGCCGCTCTCGGATATGCCTTAGGTAGTTCATGTATTTCGCTGGGCCACAGCGAGAGATCTAGCACCACAGCCAAATGCGCGAGCGATTAACCAGACAAACTGTCTGGCCGGTTTCAGCTCGATGGAGCACAAAAGAGGCGATTATTTGATTCGGGCCAATCTTTCGCGGTTCATGCGAGTAGCATCATCCACTGCATCACTCTATAACCAAGAATTAGTGAGGCATCCAGGAAGGCATCAAGGGTACCAACCTTTGTCATGATTCTGTCGATCTGCTTGTTCTGCGAATCGACCTCCTTCCCAATAGCACGCCCAACCATATTCATCATGGAAACCTGGCTCTGGAGCTCATTAATGCCATCATCAATCTGGTCCTCTAGCTCATCAGCGCCCTCTTCGTCTTCCAGGTTGAATTTACCATAGTCTTTCTTGGTGCGCTGCTGGGGCTTGCCAATACCGGCTGTGTTGATGTCACGGAAATTAGATTCCATGCGCTGGTTTGCGGAGAATCCTTCGCGGCGAGTCGCCTCTCTTTGATCACGTTCGGATCGGTGACGATTCATAACATCGTCATCCGCTTTTTGCTGACGCTGCTTCGATGTAAACGGATTAGAGACGTGAACTGCAAACATGCTGCGATTGAGTGTTTTCAATTCCGCGGCTCTATCTTGCGCAATTTTGTTTTGGTTGGCCGCAAGGTCTAGATTCTTCTCGGTGTTGTGTAGTCGTTCACCCTGGGCTCCGAGGCGTGCCAGAGTAGCACGGCCAACTTCGTTCGCTTGCCTGGCCATCTGTACTGAGCGCGAGACCGATGCGGAACTTTCTTGCTGCACTTGGCGTTTTTCCGCAAGAATAGCTTGTGTTTCGGCTTCGTCTTGTTCCTCCGCTGTCAATTCTCGCTGGTCCCCATACCCGCCATAGCTGTCTTGCGAGGCAATGGGTGCAGCGCCTTGGCCATAAGCGCCGCCGGTCGCAGCTGCTTGCTGTCTCTGGGCATATCTTTCTTGTGCGCCACCAAGAAGTGCATCTCTGTTGCTGTCTTGTTCGTCCCTGTCGTTCCGTCCGAAGCCACCATAGCCACCTGGGCCTCTAGAACCCGCAGTGGAGGCGCCGGGCCGGTCGGCTACAGCGCTGGCTTCGTATCTGTTTGAGCCGTAACCACCTCCAGATCCGTACCTGTCGGAGCTGTACCCGCCGTAAGCGCCAGTGCGACCCGAGGGGTCCTGCTGCCCAGTGCTGGAGACACCACCGCCCGCAACCTGGGAGCGGGCTTGTTGGTAGGGCGTTACGTTGGCGTACTTTGCGGAATCGGCGTAAGGGTCGGGGGCGCTTTGAGCTCCTTGCTGTGCGTATGGGTTGTCGGATTGGGCAGCTCCAGTCGAACCCTTCTTGCGACTGCCAAAGAGGGCATTGCGACTGGCGTCGTCGCCATCGTCGCCGCTCTTCTTGCCAAAACCAAACTTCTTCATGATGGGTATTCGTTGGCAGAATTATTTGATCGTTTTCGTGGTTGAGGAGCAGTGTCCAGACAGGCGGGAGGAAGAGGTGAGAGAGGATATGACTTGAGATGGCGGAGGTAACTTGGAGAGGTGGCAAGGAGGCTTGGTCGAGTTCCGGCGGTGCACGACTAAGGTATCAGGCGCACCTCGCAGAACTTATGGGGGGTCTACCTAGGTAGTGGGGAAAGAGTGCTATAAACAGCAACTTCGGATCGCCTGTACAGCCGCTTTCTCTGACGTACCTTGTCAACAGGCAGCAATAAAACAAGTGTTCCATGAAATGACTAAGAGCGCCTCCTAGTGCTACCTATCTCGTGCAGGTGTCTGGAGCATCCGGCTTGTGGCATGATGGAGCGCTCTGCCATAAGGCAACATGGAACACGCAGTTGTACCGTATCCCTGCTAGCACCCGGCCAGGTTAGAGGAACCAGCATGGCGAGAGGTAGGTACCTCCCCTATCTTCGGCGCCCAATTCATGCTGCAGAATAAGATAATTCCTCCAAGATATAAAGAGTGGTGCAATCACTTGGATCTTACCCTCCTATACCATCCCTACTTTAACACAACCTTTCAGACTCAGTTTTCGTTGGTGGTGGAGCACGCACCAAAACCCCGCCAGCACCTTTGTCGGGACCGAGGTCGCTGGCCAATGGCACGCCCCTGTGGACCTGGCATCAAATCCGCAGGTCCGGCCTCATTACTCACACCTCAATCCTGATGTGTCACAGCTTTTGCGTGGTATATTGAGCACCACGAGCTGCACACTGGCCTGCGATATCCACAGCCGTGGCAACTCGTTGTCTCGCTCCAAAGCTTGGATTCTCTCCCTCAGCTCACTCACCTTGCCACATCATTGCCACCTAAGGAGCCGTCTCTCCAAGTGCAGCGCGCAAAATGACAGCACGGCATCATCATCTACAAAAGCAACAGAGAGCGCGAGGAACGCGCTAGTCCATGTACCGAAGCTATCCATATCCATTTGTATAACGTCTTTCACGCAATTCGTCATAACGGCCTGTGAAGGACCAGGCCGTCCATTATCATGGCGTCCATCTTTACCTACGACCCGGATCCGCCAAAGGTGTCGTCGCCCTGGATCCCACCAGCGGACCCCACGAGGTCAACCATGTCAAGCTCTTTGTCAAAGGACGGCTCCAACGGCAAGCATGACTTGCTCTCCGACTACGGTGTAACCAAGTTAGAGGCCGAGCCTCAACAAGGCCCCACCGAATATAAGCTGCATCTGCTTCTAAGGCCAAGGAGGGCATTCGCATACATGTCAACGCGCAGCAAAGGCGGAAATACGAACACCGGCACGCCAGTACCTGATGTAGTTGCGAAATCGAGTGGTGCCACCCCCACTGTTGCTCCCCAAACTCGACAGCAACGACTTCAGCATCTAACAACGCAACTTCTCTGGAGGATGCAGCAATCCTCCCCATACCACGCGGCGAGAACCAAAGAACTTGTAGTTCCACGTTTACCTGATGAGGATACGGATCTTACTGCCGCCATCCAACTTACTCCTTTAGTCCCTGGACTTGAGGAATCAGGAGGTGCTCTGTATGAAATCGGCGTGTTGGACGACGGCACCCTTGTGGGACTCACAAAGGATGAGACGGATGAGAGCTTGATAACATTGAGGATCATGGCTGCCAGCCTAGGTTGCACAGTCGAGATTATGCGCATGGTTATCGTTGGCGAGTGTGAATGGATGGAGTCAGTCGATCTCGTTGACGATGGTGATGCCGCCGTTCGCCAAGTCTCCAAGAAAGATAGGCTCTGGGTGACCGAGGCAATGGTAACTCCATCCTTCAAAAACAGTCTTGATGCAGAGTTGGATGCTGAAAATGTGCTGCTGTGCTCGAGCAGTGGGACCCGACGGCAACAAGAGGACCCTGCAATCGCCAGTCGTGGCAAGTCTACAACTTCTCAACTGAGGGTGACTCTCACAGGTCCCACCACTTCTGGAAAATCTAGCCTACTCGGCACCCTTTCTACTGGTACTTTGGATAATGGTAGGGGGAAAAGCAGACTGAGTCTCTTGAAGCACCGTCACGAAATGGCCTCGGGTGTAACCAGCTCAATTGCGCAAGAACTCGTCGGTTACAAAGATGGCACCATTTTGAACTTTTCTCGCCCAGATATCGAGTCCTGGATAGATATTCATGACCAAGCCCAGGATGGCAGGCTATTATTCGTATCAGACTCCGGTGGTCATCCTCGCTACCGTCGAACTGTTCTTCGAGGCCTTATGAATTGGGCACCGCATTGGAGTATCCTATGCATCGCTGCAGATGATTCTGAGCAGAGCTCAGGTGTGTATGGCCTTTCAGGTCAACAAAACAACAGCGTGGAGGTGCCATGCGTTGACCTTGTCAAGGCGCATCTCACCCTGTCTCTCAAACTCGACGTTCCGATGGCCGTAGTTGTCACAAAAATGGACTTGGCTTCCAAAAGCGGGCTCCAAAAGACACTCGCCAAAGTTCTAAGCGGGATAAAGGACGCGGGAAGATCACCGAAGATTTTGAACTCGGATGAAAAGGAGCGCAAGGAGCTGGTCGAGATCCCGCCGAACGACAGATTGAAAGTCGGCCTGGTTATTGAGGCAATGAAATGCGCCAAAAACTTGACCAAGATTGTACCAATTGTTCTCACCAGTGCAGTGACTGGCTCTGGCATCGGCCTGCTTCACGCCCTGCTAGAAGGCCTACCGCTGCCACCTCCACCGACATCACACGACTTTGTGGGCGCCGTGCTGAACCCTGAACAGCCAAAATCGCTTTTCCACATTGACGATACTTACAATCTGCCAATTCCGCGGGGAAGCTTGGCTGCGGGCTCTGGTAATGTGCAGAACGGTGTTATTGCTTCAGGTCACCTGAGGTTTGGTAGTTTGGCGGTTGGGGAGAGGATTGTGGTCGGTCCATTTCCGTCTGAAGATGAAGACGGGAGGGTTTCCGGTCCGGCGGATCGCCCATCGCCAAGCAGCTTCGGTCTGTCTATCTCCCACCCTGCATCGGCAGAACTGGCAAGAATTGCAATGAAAAATGCCGTCTCAGCGTCAGAAATTGCTGGTGAGTGGATTCAAGCGGAGGTCGTCAGTATTCAGAATCTGCGTCTTCCGGTAAGAACTCTGGAAGCTGGGCAGGCAGGCTCTATTGGTTTAGTCCTGGAAAAAGGCAAAGATACACCGCTCAGAGACATGCCACGCATCCGCAGAGGCATGGTATTGGCCGTACCATCAAATCACATGTTGGATACCGGTCTATCTTTGCAGGCTGCAAGCGGCTTTACTGCTGTTTTTAACGAATTCCGTTCAAACACACTTACCGTTGGCGCTCTCATTAATGCGTATGTTGCCAGTGTTCGGGCTGCTGCTCGCGTTACAAAGATTCGTCGCGCTGGACTGGATGAAATAAGCAACGAGTCCGGCAATACCGCGACGGATGACCTTGGGGTGTTCAGTTTGAACGATGAGATGGAAACTATAGATGCACGAAGTTCAGAGGACGGCAGGGCTGCCGAGGTGACACTGGAATTGCTGCATACCAGAGAGTGGATTGAAATGGGATCACCTGTGATTCTCCTAGAAGGCGGCACACGGGATATATCCGGTCTAGAGGGTCATTTTGGGAAAGTCGTTGAAATTGTTGATTGACCGTGCGGGCATTTGAATAATATATTCAACTATCACTTTAGGCTACGGGCGCGCGAAGCGTAGCTCTTCTTTTTATATTACGTGCAATCACATAGAAAACAATGATAGAAAATGATCTCCATGTAGTCTTTAAGCTAGGCCCGCACCAAACCATAGAAGAGAGTCCACGTCAAAATGAACCCCGATAACCCATTGAAGATGCCGCCAGTCCAAAAGCCCACGGCGCCGTGGTAGTATCGACTAGCATCAAAGGGTGTCTTTCCAGTAGCAAGAGATGAAGGCGCTATTTGAATGGCGTAGAACAAGACGGTCGCTATCATGGACAGCACAAGGTAGAGAAGAAAGCCAGTGTATGATTCGAGGCCGAGGACGCCCGCGGTCACGCCGAAGAGGGGTGACGTCACGCTCTGGAAATTTGATAGAATCTAGAAATGGAATCCATCTGTCAGCATATACATAAGCTAGAGATACGACGAGGGGTGCGCACCCTCCCATTGTGAATCAGGGACTCCTGGACCAGTGGGTTGAATTGGTATTCCCGCTCTGACATTTTGGCGCGTCGCTGACTTTATCCCTCTTATCCGATGTAAAATCGCGGCTCTTCTGCATTCGGCGGGTATGTGACAATGTGCTCAGTAGAATGGCGGCCTATATTCGAAAAAGTTGTAACATGTGTTGTTTGCTGAGGAGCAAGCCCACAGGTCAACTGGCTAACGGCGCAGAGAGCGAAGCCTTACTTAGACCTTGGAATTAGTAGAGGTTAGCGCAGTTAAGCACGGGCCGAAGGTCCTCCGGCGCCAAAACGGTACGTACCTCCTTCCTGCGACCTCTGACCTTTGCCCCTCCGCAAGCTACGCGGGGAGGTCTTGAGCAGTGCATGAGTCTGCATCGAATTGACAAAATGGAACACAATTTCGAGCCATTGCAAAACGACTTGCTGCTTCGGGCAGCTCGCGGTATGATTTCCTCACTTTTTTGACACCTTTAGTCTTGGGAGGGTTGGTTGTCAGGCTAACGAACACTTTCCTTGTAGGCGAAGTTGTTGAGCGTCCGCCTATGTGGGTGATGCGACAAGGTAGGAGGAAAGGCATTGCAGAAGTTCTCAGTGGCAAATGTTGGATCTAACAATACCTGAACAGCCGGTCGATATCTTCCCGAATACCATGAAGAAAAGGCTGGTCGGGATTTCTTTGAATGCTGCCGCGATCCCGACGTGGCCTCGAACTTGACCCTTCAGCCGATCGACCGCTATGCTGGCCTTATCGACGCCGCCATTATCTTCTCGGATATTCTGGTCATACCGCAGGCTATGGGAATGACAGTCGAGATGGTAGATAAGAAAGGACCGCATTTCCCGGATCCTCTCAAGACTCCCGAGGACGAGCAATACGACTTGGTCATGGAGCGCAACGTTGACGTGGCTGGAGAACTCGGTTATGTCTACAAAGCCATTACGCTCACACGCAAAAAACTCAGTGGTCGTGTGCCTTTGATTGGCTTCTGTGGTGCGCCATGGACGCTGTTTTGCTACATGGTTGAGGGTGGTGGGACAAAGCTCTTTGCTCAGAGCAAGACGTGGATTTACAAGTACCCTGAGGCGACCAAGAAGTTGCTGGAAAAGATTTCAGACATATGTGTGGAGCACCTGGCTCTCCAGGTCAAAGCAGGTGCTCAACTTGTGATGGTATTCGACTCATGGGCTGGTGAACTAGGACCTGATTCCTTCAGCAAGTTCTCAGAGCCATACCTTGCTCATATTGCACAGAAACTGCCAGGGAAGCTTGAGGGTCTCGGTCTTGAGCCCGTTCCCATGACTGTGTTCCCCAAGGGTGCGTATCATGCTTTGGACAAAGCTTGCAACTTGGGGTACAATGTTGTGGGCCTTGATTGGCTGCATGATCCAGCCGAGGCTGTGGCGATCCGTGGCGACCGCAATGTCGTCTTTCAGGGCAACGCCGATCCTGGCGTTTTGTATGGTACGAGAGAGGAAATTACGAAGGCTGTTCAGCGCACTGTGGATGGTTTCTGGGCTGGTAGAAAGAAGGGATGGATTGCAAACTTGGGCCACGGTAAGCGACAGTTTGCTCATGCCTGGGATATCATACTAATACTACTTACAGGCATCACTCCAGGCGTGAATCCCGATAACTTGAAGCATTTTTTCGAAGAGATTCACCGCTTGACTAAGTAGTAAGGTAGAAGATCAAAAGATACTGATACTACAGTCCTACCAAAGAAGGTCGCCAGAAAGCAACTGCTAGGCCTTTGAATGCATTCATGTACATTGAGACATATCACAATGAATTAAAGGGACTATTGTACATCGCTTTATAACCGATTCAAGACATAGTTCTGCTCTTCTGAATAAGTTGCGGTGAATGCTTCCATTTCGCGCGCGGTCAAAGATGTACTTGTAGGCAGTTACAGCATGGGTCGATACATGCCGTCAGAGGATATGTGACGTGAGAAGTCGCTAGAACGCCGCCCAAGAAAATGGCCCAAACTCCGATCTGCGCCATCGGCAAGCACAAGGATGGAGAGCGGTAAAGCGCAAACTGCATCACCTGCAACGAACCGTCATTCGATAGGTAGCCAGCTAGCCGTGACCTAGCTAGCTGAACTCAGTCGCTTATGCCTTCTTGCTGAAGGGCCAGCCCTTTCGGAGCTTGGATGGTGTCTCGGGACGCTCTATATCATCGGCAACGGCTTGCTCGCGGCTTGTGGTGCGGGTCAATTCCTCGGTGTCGTCCTTGAAAACGTTACCAGCACCACCCCGGCCTGCGTGCTGGGCGCCGCTGCTGTAGCGACGAGGAATGCTGTAGTCGGGCAGGAGGGTCAGTTAAGACAGGTCTCTTGTATGCCAGTCCTCGAGCGTGCGTTCTGTTGACTCACGGTCTGACGTCCTGGCGCAAGCGAGTCTCAACGGGGTCGTTGTTCTTGGCCATGTTGCCTGTGCCCCCGCGCCCAGTAGTTACAATCGGCTTCTTGAGCGTCGGGGTCTCAAGGTCGGAGGGCTGGAGTTTTGGTGAGGCCTTGGCGTCGGACATGTTGCCCGCGCCTCCGCGGCCATGCGAAGCATACTGCGAGGACATGATTTGTGAAGTGACGCAGTCGAGTTGAGGCGACGCAAGGGTGCCGATAGCAAAGAGCGAACGCGCGCCAATTACCGCCGCGTGTCGGTACAAACGTAGAGATGGGAATCGGTAACCTCAAGCTGATGGCCTGTGGCAAACTTGGTTCCAATTGCGCGGATTTGGCGGTCGCTGGTTGGTTTTGGCGGCAAGCAGGTTGAAGGGGTGGGGATATTGATGTTGACGGAAACGTACCAGTCCTGGGTGGGGTTTGGGGCCAAGCTGCTGAAGGGTGAAGAGAACGGAAATGTCGTGATGAAGACTCTTTCGTAGGCTTGGAAGCAAACAAGCGTTTTCCCCTCCAGCCGCCAAGGTTTGCACCACTGGCGCCGATCAACAGTTTCCCGGTGGTGTCCAGGTGACACTTTAGCAGGAGTGCCAAAACCCCACCAGCCCACCACTTGCGGCAAGAAAAAGACGCCTTGCCAGTCCATGCCTACAAGGTTGGATAAATCCCCGACATCTTATTTCATCTTATTCTTGCTCTTGTCCTTTTTTCCCTCCTTCCCTTCTTTTTTTAGCGTTTTATAACGTCTTGCTATTCCTCTACCTCCTATATACCCTCATTCTTAGCATTTACCTTGCCCACCGACACATTTCCTTCACCTACCTGAATCTACCCACCACCTCGGTAGCTACCACAACCAGGAGTCGTGGGGGAGTAGCAGGGGATTTGGCCCTCGCACCAACCCTGCTACGCAGGTGTATAGGAGGGGTATTTCTAGCGATACTCCGGACCCTCTCTCTGGGTAATGAGTGGCTCTGCTTATGGGACGCGGCTGTGGTTGTGGTTGTGACAATCCCAAGTAGCCCAATGCCTCTACGACCGTCATACCTAGAATCGAATCAATCTTCACTCCTTTAAACTCTGGCTGTTCCTCTTTGTATTTCTTTTCCTTGTATAGACGATTCAGTGATGTGCGACTTGGTGTGTTTTCCCGCGAACGAGAACCCACGTTGTTGGTTTGGGGAATTATGCCCCCTTCTACCAAACAATTGTCATCCCAATGTTCTCGCGGCGTGGGTCAGCCTGAGATTTATGTATCCAATTGACGTGTCCAGAACCCATTCGTCGCTAGACCGCCCCAAGATATTTTAAGAGTCATAGCTTGAGTTTTATATGACAGTTAACTTAATCGCCATATCCGTCCTCATCATCCCCCTTGCCACCGGCTTCCTTCCGAATGGGTATCTTGATACCCTGCGCAGCAAAAGTCTTGCTCAGAGCTGTGCTCTCGCAAACGCCTGGAAACTTTTTGGCAGAAAAGACACTAAATACATCGCTGTAAGAAGATGCGAGGATTGGCGCTCGGCCGGTTGTTACTTTTGCGGGGTTTCCGTCTTGCGGTGTCCGCCCTCCTCGAGGACCTACATTTACGAACGAAAATCGGAGGCTGCCAGGTCTTTCTTAGTCGCAATAGCAAATTCATTGCAGAGAATGGCTCACCGGAAACTTCCTTCAGTTCGGACACTGAGATCTTGTAGGACAAACCAGATGCCTCGCTTATCTTCCGTATCGCACAAGTTGAATGCACTGACAGCTACACTACCAATCAAGTTTCGAGTGAACATGCCCTGTGGCTGCCCTCCATTGGAACTCGTCCTTGGTGCATTTCCCGACTCCTGAGCGTAGCCTTCAGAGTTCGAGGCCGCTCTCGAATAGCCATCTTGTCGCGCCATTGGTTGCTCCGTCCGGTAGCCGTGTTGTGGCGTGTAGTGATGCGGCGGGGGGGGGAAGGTACTTCCAGGACGATACGCATTATTCCCTACTCCGAAATTAGCGAGTTGTATGTAGTTTATATCGTTTGGGGGCCCGCTGACCGTCAGGATGGTTTGCCTGACCTGCATATTCTGATGCGTACGGATTTGCACGTTGCCGGTTGTAAGGTGCATCACGTGCCGGTTGCAACACATGCGAGCTATGGGCCAGTTCTGTACTGTTTTGAGACGGAAATGCATGGGAAATTGTTGATGACGAAGCAGCCGATGATACTGCGGCGGAGGACCGAACGAGGTTTACTTCCCTTGTTCCGTCAGCATTCCAAAGATCGACATTTAGAACAAACATGGCGTGATCAATTTCACTAAGCAGGGAAGTCATTAGCTAGTGGCTCTATCGATGTTGCATGTGTCTTGGTAACCTACTTATAATTGATCTCCTTGCCGGTGGCAAGATCAACTATTGACAGTCGAACACAGGGTGGGGGTGTGATGGGTCGACGATCCTGTATTACCGTTAGACTGGCGTGATAGAGGGACACTGCATAAGAGATTGGTCACCTTGTCACCGAAGCCACACATGCGAGCTCGCTTGGGCTGTTGTAGAACATCAAGCCTGGGAAGTTGATTAGCTAGACGGGGCAATGCAGGAAATTAGGATATCGCTTACTGATACTTGTAACCTACAACCTCATCCACATTGGAGACGGGAGTGAGCACAGCTTGTGCAGGCTTTGCATCCTTTGAAGAGATGTGTCCAAATGAAAGCGCTGCCTCATTTGCGTAGCTTTCCCTTGCTGAGGGATGACTAGGGTTCAGGGTAGACGACTGGTGCTGTTGGTGAAGATGCGATTGGTACTGTGGCTGCCGGAGTGGAGCGGCGATTGGTTGGTGAGGAGGTGGAAGATTCGTAGATTCATGCTGAGGATGTGGTTGACCCTGTGAAGAGGTTTGGCGATAAGTATCAGCATATTGGAGCAACTGTCGAGCTGCTGGGAGCTGAAGCCGGGACGATGCCGAGCGTTGATCTGAATGTTGATTTGAGGACTGGTAGTTGGGGGGGGCGTCTGGAGGCGCCATTGACTGCACAAAGGCTTGCTGTGGATTGGGTGGTTGGTATGGAGGATTCATGTTGATGAGGCTGTGCCCGAGCCTGGCGTTAGCAGGGCCTCGTGGCTGAGCTGTGCAGCAGTTCGCCGCGGTTAACACTTAAGTACCACACAGTTAGATAGCGAAAGGAGTGGTGATGGGGGAGAGAAGGGGTTTGGGACGGTGGCAAGAAGAGGAGTCGTTGGTTGAAGCGGTCGGCCCAGCGCGTAGGTAGCAGCCAGCGCTTATTTACCAGCAAGGCTTGACAGGTGGTTGCCTTGGAGGTACCAACTCGGGTGCTTGCTGTTTCTGTTATTAGGAGCGGCATCTGTATGCCGTCTGCAATGCATGAGTAGCGTACCTACTAAGGTAGCCGTGGGGAGCTGGGTTTGTTAGCGCAGAGAGGCATGGAAAATGGTGGCGGGTGTCAGGTGGGCCACCATCACACAGGTAGATAGATGGCTATGGGTGTTTCTGATAGAACTATATAATTTTATAGGACTTGGCGTTCTCTGATTCAGATATGGTCTACAGCAGTTTATACAGGGAAAAGCTGTAAGAAACCTAATATCGTTATTCCGCAGGTAGGAAATACCATGTGCGCTGTCGTAGTAAAAACAGGTTGCCCCTCCTCAGGTACCTAGTACCTAGGCACCTCCTACCTTATTTCTCATACTACCTACCTAGCACTACTACCTAAGTAGTAGTAGTATGTGGCAGGTACAGCTAATACCTCAGGTTAGAGGAGCAGGTACAGGGTACCTGGTACGTGGAAGCGGAGTAGGTTTGGTGCAATGGGTCACAGGAAAGATGACTGCCAATTGAATAGCAAGACTTGGCGGAGTTCAAAATGCAGCTGTATCACGGCCTGTAGCTGAGGAAGCGAGGGGGGCTTCCATGCTGGTTTCTATTTTAACACCTGCAGCTCTGCCTTTTTTCGGATGTATTGACAAGGCGATTCGCTGCAGGACCATGACGGGTTACGGGGGGCAGCATCGAAAAGGGATGAGCCCTACTGGCTACCTAGGTTTCATACCGGCGATGCGCAAAGGTGAGACCACCGACACCGGCCGGCCTTCCTCAAAACCTCCCCAGGATGGTTTACTCTAAATAGATGGGCTCCATGCCATCTTTATCTTTTGTCGCACTTACGCCTGCATAGACCTGCTGCCTCCATGATCCAGCCACAGTTCATGAAGCGATTAGAGAAGACAACTGCGGGGGAATACCGATATCATCACTCTGTCGCTAGCTGCCAACGTCTGGGAAGTAAAGTCGATGCAAACAAAAGGAGGGATCACAGGCAGACAGGCCAGGACCCCTCTGCTGCAACTAACTGACTGCTGAGCAAATGCGAACCCAGTCTTTGGCCACGGGCCTCGCTAATTCATTCGCCTTAGAGGTACCTCCTCTAGTACTACTAAGGTACCTAGTACCTGGTAGGTACTACCTCTAACGCATGCCACTCGCCAGGCGGCTCAGTTAGCGGTAGTGGGTGCTATGGTACCGACTTGCGTACCAAGGTAGTAGTACAGTACGTAGTACAGTACATCAAGCTTGCCCCGCTGTCGGAGCAGAAATTCCAAAGCTCCATCCAGATGTATTGACTCACGATACTTTGGGGTTTCGACCTTGCGCAGTCGCCGTATCTTGAATCCAGCCTTTTTGTCGCAATTGGCGTCGTCGGATCTCCTGTTTTCCCTGTTCCCTTTGAGCCATGGATCTCGTTAACCAGTAAGGAAAGCTTCTCTGGGTTGGCTGCCCCGCCAGCCTGTTGCCCCGCGTTGTGCTGCTAATCTTTGCTTCGTCAACAGCCTAGAAGGTCGGCTTTTGTTTGCCGTCCCAAAGAGTAAGGATGACATACCGCTGTTGTGAACTTCGGGACATTTAGGACAAGTGCTAACATGGATCTTCAGAGGGTCGCCTCAATGCTGCCACTCTGAACCTGCTCGAAGGTGCCGACATTCAGTTCCGCCGCGAAAACCGTCTCGATATTGCTCTCGTCAAAAATCTTCCCATTGCTCTGATATTCCTCCCCGCTGCCGATATTTCAACCTTTGTCGGCCAGGGCCGAGTTGATCTTGGCATCACCGGATGGGATCAAGTAAAGGAATATGCTGCCGGCGTCAAAACCCACACACCTGCCTCCGATAAGGGTGCTGGGTGCGAGACGATTATGGACTTGGGTTTTGGTTCTTGCAAGCTCCAGGTCCAAGTTCCTGACAAGGGCAAATACTCCTCTACCAAGGATCTAATCGGGCTCACCATCGGCACTAGCTTCCCCAACCTGACTGCTGAGCACTTTGCTAAGATCGAGGCGGGACTCGCCCCCGTGTCGGACGAGAAGCCTCCCGTACAGCCCTTGCGTACCAACATCATCGAGCTCAGTGGTAGTGTCGAGGCTGCTTGCGCTCTTGGTGTAGCCGAGGGCATTGTTGATCTCGTCGGTAAGCTTCCAGACACGGAGACCATGTTGGATTTGAGCTTGTTCTGACTCGGCAACAGAATCCGGAGAAACGATGCGGGCCGCCGGTCTAAAAGCGGTCGATACTGTGGTTGAGTCTAGCGCTATTCTGATCAAATCAACAAAACCATCCAATGCTGAGCTGGTTGAGCTTATTGCTTCACGAATCCGCGGAGTGATTACGGCGCAGAAGTTTGTACTGTGCCAGTACAACGTGGAACGCTCTAAGCTCGTCGAGGCAACACAGATCACTCCTGGAAAGCGTGCTGCCACCATCACGCAGCTTGATGCTGACGGTTGGGTCGCCGTTAGCTCCATGGTTGAGAAGAAGAAGATTGCTCTCGTCATGGATGAGCTCACCCGTGTAGGGGCCCAGGATATCCTCGTTCTTGACATTCATAACACTCGGTAGGCCGGGGAACGGCTCCTGAATTATAGTTCCGAGATTATAGACTCCTGTGCTTTTTTTTGCTTGAATACTTGGTGTTGATGCAGCTTTGCCCCCACTTCATCCATAGCAATTCTTTCAGAGTTGGCAGTACGGAAAACGGGCAGCGCAGATCGGCGTCTATAGAATTTTCATGCCCTTGATATAGATGGTTATTACCCGCACGCAATCTATTCTTTGGCAGGTATCAAAAAAGGAATGCCAATGAGTGTGTGCCAATGCGAACCAGCCTCCCATGGCCTCCTGTGGAGACACCTGAAGCTCCGGATCGGGAGGTGGTGACCTTCAGTAATGACTGCCGGAACTGTCGGAGAAGCCACAGCACCAACCACTCTTGCGCATCTAGTACCTTCACATACTTTGTCCACTTATTGCCTCGGAAGCTACGCTATCCTACCAGGTGTAATATCAACACCATCCGGTTTATTTTTCCTTTTTTTTTTAAAAAAAAAAATCCGATGCCTCGCAATATCGCGCTGCAGAATGGCGCCCGCTTCTTCTGCAGCAATAGCCACGCCGCCGCCGTCGCCACCCCACTCCCCAACGCTTCGTGTCGCGATGCCTGACGATGTTGTTGAACCTGTTACACTATACAAGGTCGGCGTGCGCACATCCTCCGTTTCAACTACGCTTGGGACGCAGCAGATTCAAGTGTACTGTCGGTCTCTAACCCGTAATCTAACAGATCAGCATGACTCCAGTCAATTTCGTGTCCTTCCTAGTGTCCCTATTTCTTGTCGATGTCCACTACACGCGACTACGAAGGCGTACACATGCCGACTCCCACAGCAGATTACCAGCCTGGCTAAGTGATTTTCTATTCCGCAGACACCCATACGAAGACTTAGGACGCGGAGTAAGGAGCCCACGCGAGTCTTGGTATTATCACAGCAAGCAAAAGAAACTCATGAGGATGGAAACAGAGGCAGCATTTCAACTTCGCCGCTCTGTGCTCGCAGGACTTGCTGTTCTGGTAGCTGTAGCTGCCGCAGCTGCCCTGTATTTATTGAAGACCCTTCTCTCGTGGCTCCTGGGTTAGCTACGTGGTAGTCAAACCCGCACTGGGCAACCAACTTGACAGATGAGCCAAAGTTTTTTTATCACTGGTTACCACAACGAAGCAGCTGATGCGGCGTTGCATGTGCTCTATTTTCGTACTATTCTCTCACAATAGATATCGTATAGTAAGTAGGATGAGAATATTGAAACGCAATGGGCAAGCAACGAAAATGTGCAGTGTTCCCCGCCAAATGGAGAGCTGACCACAGCAGCGGATGTTAGTTATGTACTGCTCTGAAGCACCAGGAGCCCAGGCTCCGAACCGACCGAGCCGGTGTAAAATGAGGGTTGAAAGTGTTAAGGCAAGAACGGCGATTGGATACGCTGTTGACGTGTCTTGACCTGCTTAGCTCGTCTGGAGACAGCCGGGCCGCCTCTTCACAGGCAGCCTATTCTGTCTTCCACGCTGCTCCAGTACACCAAGGGCCGAGGTTCCAAAAGTCCCAGTTCTGCCGGAAAGCTAGTTCGCTCTTGGACAAGACCAACAATGGATGGCTGCCTGTTTATGATACTGTTGATTGTGATAGCGGCACTGAAGCACATAAAGCTGGTTGGCGGCATGATGCTGCGACCATAGCATTTCGACGGGGCATTTCGAATAGCTGTGCGCAAGTTTCCCGGCATTTTATTATGCTGAAAACGGGAAGCGGCCATATGAAGCGGTGTTGTTTGTTTGTTTATGGTGAGTTTGTTCGTGTGGAACGTGGTCGTGGTGCTCGTGGTCAAACGAAAGTCGAGTGCGGTCTTGCTTGAATTAGAGGGGAAAAGGAGCATATGCGCCCTATTCAGTAGAATAACCCTCAAGAAGCTGCGTACGTGATATTGAGCGAAAATCGGCTCGATAGTTCTCCGCGCTTGAGAGCTATTGGCAAAGGGCAGAAAAAGGGCGGTCCAGCTATATGTGCCCCCTTGGATGTCCAACTAGAAATGCGACGCAGTCTGCTATAGAAATGTCGCAGGTTGCAAGTCAGGGCGAAATTGTCCACAGAGTTGAAAATCAAAAGAGATAAGCCCTCCGGTATGGGTGAATAAATTCAATGAGAGGAAGCAAACAATTTGAGGCGTTCGTTAGAAGGATGAACTCCGTAGCAAAAGGCGACTAGACTCTTGGAACAGGCCAGCAGTATATTTAAACTGCTGTGCAAATTCATGTGCATGAATAAGGCCGCATCCTTCAGCCTTGGCTTTCGGGCCTTAACAAGATACGAGCTACAGAAGCAAGCTTGCAGTTTTGTGGCATGTCCGAAGCTGTTTCAGGCATGCTGGTGCTGCGGCAGGCAGAAGAGCTCGTCGCCAGTTCTGAAACCGACACAGCATCAGCTCCTGAAAAGGAGGGTGAGAAGTTATGCGACCCTGCTTAGACGCTCGCCCCAACTACGCCGGAGCGTGGAAATAAGGGTGTTATAGTAGGCCTCCGTTCATTATTCAAACATATGCATTGGTTTCATCCTAACTTGGTCAATCATGAGGGGTTTGCTGGATGGTCTCACTGCCACATCGAGCCCCGCAGTCCGCTAGAAAGTGGATGGAGAGAACTGTTGAGAGAGCATCACCACAACAGCAGCGGTTGGAATCTACGCCCTTGGTTCAATTCTCATTATGCTCTAGAGGAAACGGAACGGGCTATGCTAAAGTTTCTCAACGCCGTAAAATGCCTGTCCGGTACAAACGCCATGATGTAGTGTCGAATGGACTTGGCTCTTCCTAAGATGTTGCAATAATCGCACAAAATGCCATATATCATCAACCTAGATCTCCATATCTATACGCAGTCTTGTCTGAGCGGCGAAGAGTTTTGCTTTTTCGGATACTTTCGACCCAGACTGAGTCATCCAACATGCCCCGTGCCTGCGCAGGGCTCAAAGATCTGCCCCTGCGGTCGGTGTCTGCATTGGAAGCATCCGAAGGGCTGAGCTGGAAGCTTGTTCGCATCGGACTTGCAGGTGGAGACAGCCCTCCTCCCGAGGTTCTCGGGAAGCTCAGCGGGTGCTGTGTGCCAGAGTCCCGCGGTGATATGTCGCCAGCCCAAACAGATGGCCTCTTTGGCGTCTCCAGATTGGTTTTCAGGCTGGGAAGTAGCGGCCGGTTCCCTCTATCGGAGGCCGCAGTAGCTGTATCTGCATTTGACTCATCGTCAACCAAAATTTCAGGGACGCTCAGTTGAGGAACCATGCTCATGCGTGCAGAACGCTTCATATCCATGTGCTGTTTAAACTTCCTCGACCAGTATCTAGATTGTCGATTAGCTATGTCACCACGGATACTTCTGCATTTGTACTCACAGCGTGTCAAAGAAGCCCAAAACTGTCCTTCGTCGGATTTCTTCGTCTACTCGCTGAAGTCGAGCTCTTCGTCGCAAGAATTCATCGAGCCTGCCGCTTGTTAGAGACAAGTTTTATTCGGGGTAAAACGCGCGACAAACCTCAGGCTCTTGCTATCATTGATGATTTTGTAGTGCGCGAGAATAAGTAGAACATCTGAGAACGCGATACCCCTGTCAGGATCCGCCGCAACAAGGACCTCCTCGAAAAAGACATTAAACACCCGGCGCCTGGCCCGGATTTTTTCAACATCAAGATTCGCGAGTCTCCGGTTAAGTCTGTCAAGATCAACATCGTTGCTGGCGTTCGTGACCACAATGGAAGAATGGCGAGAGAGGTGCACATCGTTGCGCACGTCGTCAAGTATTTGGGAGACGGAGTCTTCGGGGTCGTAAATCCTCATTTGAAAAATACCTGAGAGCTCACCAAGCAAGCGGGGAAATTGATCCTTGCTGATGTATCCAGTTCCGGCAGGATCAACGCTTCTCCACGCTTCTTTGAAGCGGCGGATCTCGTCCCTGTCAACAACAGCCATGCCACTAGATCGCTGGTAGACATAGCTGAAGCTTTCGTAGATAAGGGAAACGAAGAGGTTAACAAAAATGTACATGCTGATGATGTTCCATCCCACAAAGAGTATTCTTGCCCAGGGCTTGCTCCCACAGTCACTGTCGAAGAATGTCGAGTCTTTCACGCAAAGGGGTGGCTCAATGCCAGCGTAGTCTTCCATGATCTGATTCCAGCCTTCTCCCAGGCTCATTCGGAATAATAAAATGAGGGCATTGGGCACCGTGCGGAAATTTAGGTCACTCGTCTCCTGCCCGCCAAATCGCGTTAAGCTGAAAGCCTGCGTCATTGCGATAGCAAAGACCAAGAACAAGACAAGCCAGGTGGCAAGTAAATTGCTAATCACCTTCAGACTTGCCGCCGCAGTTTTGAAAAGTTGATCCAACGCATCGTTTCGTGGTATGAGCAAGAGAATGATGGCCACTAAGAAGATTTTGTATAGTTGTTCGTAGGCCTCACCGCGAGTATTGGCAATAAGAAGTGAGAGGGTAGCGATAAACGCCCCGGACACGACAACCAAAGCGTAAAGGTCCCATGAGCTTTTCCTGAATCGGCTCCAGCCCAGTCCGAAAATTCGGATTGCAATGTTGCAGGCATAGACTAGCACAAACAACAAAGACACGAATTCTCGAGTTCTAGCCCACCACCGCGGCTCGTTATTAAATTCCGCAACGAGGAGGGCAAGATGAAGAACAAGCACCACAGTGACCATCTGGTACCACTTGCCACGCTTTTCGATGGCCCTTTTATGGCACCATCGCTTCCACTCTTTGCCTTTGTCATTATAAGAGCTTTTGGACGGAGATATTTGTCTCAGAAGCTTTCTTAATTCAAGCCAGGATCGTTGCTCTGCGGTGAGAAAGGCGACGCCAGTTTGTTCCGTATAATTGCGCATAAAAACGGAAATGAACAGGGTAAGGACAAAGACAGTCGCCATCAAGTTAAAAACAACAAAGAACACAGCGTTAGCCTGCGCAGCAAGTTGTTGAGGCTGCAACCCTCGTCCTGTAATGGCTTGCGCAGCGAATGACACATCTGTCCATCCTTCTTGGCTGACAATTTGATAAAGAGTGAATAACGAAGAACCAAAATCGTCAAATTTGAAGTACGAATTGTCGGCGACGCGGGGGGCTAGCATCACCCAGTCATCCTTGAAAGGAGTACTGCCATACTCGCCGAAGCATTGGGTCAGCACCGTTAGATCATCGCCATCATTGCATGAAATCATCTTGCCATTGAAGATGTTCAACCCGTAAATGGCGAATGGGATGAGCAAAGAAATCGAAACAAAAGCTGCCTGCACAGTGTTAGCACGAACGCAACTAGAGCCATTGGATATATGGGTGACTCACACCAAAAATCTTCCACCAACCAAGAATTATGACCGAGTGGAAAGTATCTCGAGCGCTGTTGCTGACATTCAGGAGCCGCAGGGCTCTCAGTGCTTTAAATGCACCCACAGCTCGAGAAATAGCTCCATCATTTATGAATAGCGTGACGACGTTGATCCAGAGCGTTACCAATACCAATGTATCCATAACTCCCCAAAGGCTCCTTAGGTATGCGTTTGGGGTCAGTAATGCACCGTCGGCAATGATCTTGATGGCCGCCTCAAAGGTGAACACAAGTACGAATGCCAAATCCGTCCAAACAAACCAGCTAATGCTGTCTGCTTGGTGTCCTTCTCTATATTCCCGTTGGTACAGTGGTGTTGTAACGCACGCAATAACCACCATCGCCACAACACAGGCATAGATAAAGGCTGAGAATGCATACCACGCAATCTTGTTTGGGTCAACTCCATCGACTCGCTCAAATCCCCTAGCAGGGCCGACAAGTCTCTGACAAAACCGCCGAAGTTTGCTGGTTGGTGGAAACATATACAATGTCGTGTTATAGTTTGGGTGTCTTGCGAGGTATTCCCTTTGAGCTTTGCGCCTGGCAGCTGATGCGGAAACGACTTGGCGAGCCATCTGCCGTGGGTCCAGAGTATCGTTTGGTCCGTCGAACTTGATACTCGTGTAGAATGGGTTTGGTTCTTGGTCCGTAAATTTCTTCTTGAACCTTCGCCAGATGTTGGCTAAACCGCGGTTCGAGTTCGTTGGAAATGTTGACATGGACTTACCGGCCCTATCATTTCCTACCACGTCATGTGGTGGCTCCGCGTTCTCGTCATCAAGAAACTCGCGAACCACTGCATCTTTTAGAAGCATTTCCATCATCGCAGGGCCGTAATCCAAGGGATCGCGGCGCCGACGGGACTTGCCGAGATTGAATATTGATGACAGTGCAAGGTTGCTCGCATTGTGGCCAAGTTCTTTTCGTTGTAGGAAAGCCTTCACTTGCTCAAGGCGTTTTTCATCCTCCGATACATCAAAATTTTCTTGGATAACAGCAATAAACATGTTGACCAAAATGAAGTACGACAGCGTAAACCAGCCAATGAGAAATGTAGCACCAATCCAGCCCGTTTTATAACCATGGGCGTAAGACGTCACCGAGTAAAGAATATCGGTCCAATTCTCGCTGGATAGTATTTGGTACATACCCAGAAAGGAGTTATAGATGGTGAAGAAAGATATGCGGTTGAGTTCACCGCCGTCATTAAACACCGGGATTTCACCTCGAAACAGTTGCGAGGCAAAAATGGAAACAAGAAATGTCATCAAAAAGACAAAGAGCATCAGATTCGCAATACCAGCGGCATTTCCAAGCACAAGTAGAATGAGCTTTCGGGTGATGGGCACCGCCAACACTATGCGATAGGCTCGAACAATTTGGAAGACCGTAAGCCACCAATATACCACTGTGTGGCGGATCGGCGGGAGAAGTATGACGGTAGTAATGACTGCTAGGCCGAGGTCAAAAAGATTTGCCCAGCTTCGATGAAAATTTCGCCAATTTGAAGCCAGCCGCGCTGCTATCTCGATATCCAAAAGGATAGTAACAGCAATTTCAGCGCCATCAATAAACTTTTCACGGGATGGCGACATTCTGGCGCTACGGCAAGCTTGGCATATCAACCCAAACACAATGACCAGCGTGAAAAGTAGTTTGGTCTTCGGGACAATGCGTTGCAGTGTCGACTTTCGGGTACGGTCATCAAAATGCGGTTGGTTAAATGGTTGGTGATCCGAGGTAAACGCGCTCCCTTTGCTCTCTTCTCTAATAACCTGGAAAGATGACGTGATGACTGCAATTAGAAGGTTGGTAAGCCAAAGTGTCATGATCATGATTCCAGCGCCGAAGAAAAGTGCGGCTTGTTGGTAATCAGAAGCCATGGTCTGATACATGAGATCCGAAAAGGTATTCGCGCTCATGATGACGAAGACTAGCTCCAAAGACTGCAAGATGTTGTCAAAATTGACTGTCCCATTAGACGGGTTGTCCTGCTGGAGACAGAGTGACCCCCGGGGGCAAATAAAGCCTTTACCCTTCCCTGCGCCAGGAATAAGCCGATCCAGAGAGTCCTGCGTCCCAAATTTGACCCAGGGCATGATAGCACCAGTGTCATTGCTCAAATAGCCTCCGCAATGCTGGTCCTCATTCGTGAAGGCCGCCGAAAGGTTCGTTGGTTGAAGCGGATCTAGCCAAATGCACTGGCGGCTAAAACTAGCCTTGAAACTTTGAACACCAATGATGGCAAAAAGAAGCCAGAAAAAGCATAAAAGGAAAGCAACGCGTACAAGCAGCGGTGCAGCCTTTTTGAGACTGCGGAGGATAATTGCCGTACCATGCGTGAGTGAAAGCAGGCGCAAAATTCGAAGACAGCTAAGCATCTTGAAAATATACAAATGGTGACGACTTTCTAGGCGAGTGATGCCTAAAATAAAGCTTATCCAGAATGCAACAACGGCAATGCAATCTAGTCTGTTGAAGGAGTGTCGTAGAAATGCCCGCCGTGCAAGTTGGAACCGCATCTGAGCCTCCACGGTTTTTGGTGCACCCGGAGCTCCATGCATAAAAGTTGTGAAAGATCGAGTAATGGTTGGTTGACCGGGAGATGCTTGACGAGTACCTTTCACAGATCTCTGGCGTTGGGGTTGAAAGAAGGTTCGATATTGTTCTGAAATAATAGCACGAACTCCTTTTTTTCGGTCAATTGTGCTGTATTCTTCCGCATTCATCACTAAACCAGACACGACAATGCGTGCTCCAATCTCCAGAGTAAACACGATGAAAAGGGCTAACATTGCCCAGTCCATTACTCTACCACCGAAATGCTCAGGTCGTTCATGGCCTGGCGTGAAAACACTTGGTCCAGATTCAATTGCCAGCAAAACAGTCTGAAGAATAATCAATAGCAAGATGATCGGCTCTGTGTATGGATTCACAAGAACATCACAAAGTCGAAGCCTTATTTTACTCTGAGGAGAGAAAATCCCAAGTGAGCGCCCTTTCAACGGGTTGACGGAGCTTCTCCGCTGTTGATACGGCAAAGATGTAGCAACGCCAGGATTGGCGTCTTTCTCGCCTGGCAGTGTGCCGATCCGTGGTTGATACGAGGTATCAACCTGTATCGGGGTCATACTACCAGCGGTATGATCATAGTGAGGCCCATCAGATGCCTGAGAGTTTCTTGCCGCCTGTAGCGATGCTCGCTGGTTGACTGCCACTTCGCTTTCTCCGCTAATGTTGACAACTCTTTGGGACATTGCTCGCACAATCGAACCAGCGCGCTGAAATGCGCCTGATGGAGATGGCGAGCGAGAAGTACGTGCATCGCCGGGAGCAAGACTCATGCCATAAGCGTGGCTGCGACTGCCGGCAAAACTCAGAGGTTTCTGATCGGATGCTCGGAGTGTCGGCCTCCCTCTTGAGCTGTCATTTCCCACATCTGAAGAACGAGACAAGCTACCATGTGACATCGTCTCGACTCGATTGTGCGCGGAAGCTCCAGAAAAGGGTTGTGCCTGAGATGTCAAGGGAACATTGTCAGACTCTGCCTCGTCTTGATGTTGTGCCTCGTCCGGGAAGCCTAGGCCAGCATCAGAACGATTGTTGGAGGAGAAGAAGCGGCCATTTCCGTCAGAAAAGTTGTGCAGTTCAGGCGGCAGTGCCATTTGCAACGCCGAATAATCCATCGGCGACTCAGGCCGCGTGTAGGGTGCCATCACCGAAGTCCCAAGAGGGTCCCAGCCCCTAGCATTAGGAACAACAGAGCTCCGTTGTCGTGAGTTCGGTGTATCTGATCTCGCTTCTTGGATATTTCTCAGATTCTCGGAGCGATTCTCTGCGTTCGACTGGTTTGTTTGTATGTTTTGATGATGTGTTGAGTGGCGCCGGCGCTGATTGTCAACGTCGCTGCCGACTGGCTCCATTATCTTCCCACTGTCTTGCAGCAATCTGCTATTTTGCGCTTGTCGGAATCATAGCAAGAACACGGCGCTGACTGCGGTTATTGAGAGGTGCGAGCATCTGGAAATGTAGCAAGAGAGCTCGACAGGTGAATGGTATGAGGCAGGAGGCTTTATCCAACAACAGCATGACAGTGTGGTAACACATTTCAAACAGGAGGGTACAGGGAGGCAATACTTTACGCACTGTGAGGGGCCAGTAAGTCCTCGTCATACCCTGGTGGGTAGCTGTACAGTGCTAACGATGTCGTAACACGTTGCGCAGTAGTGAGGTACCTACCAGGTACCTATAACGTTGGTTTCCTCATGCCAATATAGGTGGGGGGAGATACTTCTTTAATGTACCAGTGCAGGTGCTTACCTCGCGAGGTACCTATAGGTAGGGACCTTTAGGTTTATGTAGGTAGTAGTAACAGGTACCTTAGGGGTAGGTACAGTTACTAACGTTACAGGTACCTTGGTAGTATTCCTGCGTCACAGTGTCTGCAAAGAAGCTCCGACTACAGGTACTAAGCAAGGCTTCACCCATCACCAACTTGATCGCGATTTTCGCGCGACTAGATGCCACGGACATCACGCGCCCAACACCCCAATGCCGTCAAAACAACAGGCTATCGTTGCGATGGGTGAGGCTGTCAATTTGGTTTCGCCTCTACTACAACGCATCCGAAACATGTGGGAGTTTGCCAACCTTTGCCAATGGATATACATCTTCGGCAAGGCTGCAAATATTGATGAAACGCTGGAGATCGAGGTAGGACTAAAGTCCTCTACAATACAGAAACTCGTACATTCTGATTGTATCGCGAACCAGGATATCGAAACGGAATGCCTCAAACCGTCTTCAACCGTTCTATCCGAGATCGCTTTGGCTCTCCTCAAACTCATATCTTCACATCGCGGTCTAAGGTGAGTAGTCTCCTTGATTCCTTGCTGCATAATACAATTTTCTAATGCAACACGTTCAGCCACGAAATTCTAGACGAACAGCTTCGCAAAGAATATATTTCCAAATTGCCCAATGAAAACCCGTTGGGTACCGGTGAAACTACGTCGCGCAACTTCTCCGATCTCGATACACCGATTAAAGTACATATAGAGCTTCAATAAGCTAGACTGTCTATATATTAACAAAGTCGCCACAGATAACCGTTCTACAGCAGCTCACGCAATGGGTCATGCGCCACCCTGAGCGGTTGCGAGAGAAAATGGGAGCATTGCATGACATTGATCAAACCAGCTGGGTATGTGGCTTTTTTGGTGATTTGAAAGATGCTTACAATATCTTGCAGAGAATAGAGCCCTACGGGTGGGATGCCGACGATCGCACTTACTACGTGTTAGACGACAATCGAGTATATCGTTTATGCGAGGCCCTAGAACCGTCTGTCCGAAAGCCGAGGAAACGAAAGACGTACGGTACGAGCCGACGATTTGGTAGACATCAACGCAAACCCAGCACACATCTCGAAGAGGATTTCGCTCCAACTGAATCCTTGAGCTCTGATAACCCACAGATAAAGAGCAACTTGGGCGGCATGAGCTGGGAGTGTGTGGCTATTACGCTAGATGATGTGCGCCGCTTAATCGACAAGCTTCGAACAAGTCGAGATGCAAACGAGAAGATACTACGAAATCAGCTTGATTTGCATTTGCTACCAATATTAGAAAAGCAAGAGGAGTCGAGGAAGAGAAAGGAGGCGCAACACCAGCGTGAGCTGCTGAGCATTGCCAAAATGGCAAATGCAAAACGCTCCAGTCGAATTGCTGGAAAAGTGGAACAACAGAAGGAAGAAGAGAAGGCAAAAGAACAATGGGCGAAAGCGCAAAAGGAAGCAGAAAGTGAACGCCTTGAGAGGCAAAGACAGATGAAATTAGAGCGAGAAAGGGATTTCAGGATGTTCTCCAGAGAACGGAGGCTGAAAGAGAGGGCGGCGAGACGACGTTTGCACGAAGAGGAGCTGTCTCAACTTTCCGAGGACCAGAGCTCGACTCCCAACGGACGGACTCGAATTTCAGACCGGCAGCTACAATCCGAAATCGATCGCAATAAACTGGCGCTTCAGGCATTGGAAGAAGAAGAGGAGGATTGGACTTTCGATTGCGTTTGCGGCTTGTACGGGCAGGTCGATGATGGCGCCCACAGTGTTGCTTGCGAAAGGTGCAATGTCTGGCAGCATAGCAACTGCGTCGGAATTGAGGAATCTGAAGCAGATCGCGCGGATTTTCAGTTCCTTTGTGGGAACTGCAGGCGACAGACAGAGAATGCCACCACTAGTCGTAAGACAGTGATAAAGTTGAAAGTTACGAACACTAACGGGTTGACGCGCCATCCATCTGACTGCACCCCGTCGAAAGTCACTGCACAACTAATAAGACGGTCTCCGTACCTCAACACGTCAACGAACAGGTACGACGTCTTCAATAATCTATCTAGCACCCAGCCGGCAATCACACAGTCTTCCACAAAATTGGAAGTCGGTTCTTGGGCGGATGCCAGACCATGGTCTGACAGCGGCGATGCGATGGAGAAAGATTCTGAGGCACAGCCTGCACTAGGCCTCGCAACGAGCGGAGAGCCAGCTATGGGCATCAACCCAACATCGAATTTGGAACGCGAGCGCAATAATCCTGCGCATGTGGTCTCAGCGCATGCAATATCACCTGCCGCGAAGCCTATGCCAGAGATGTTTCCATCGATTGGCAGTTTACTCGATACCTCTGGCATGGGTACTTCGGCGAATTCTGCCACCTTACCAATGCCCGCGACTGCTGTGACGGCATCCCAACAAGTTCACGAGAAGGTATTGCGGCAGGTGCGCTCGACAGAGCATTCGTCGGATCAACCTGTACAATGCAAGCAAACTACACGCTGACAAAATAACCAAAGTTGTGTACAGCATGTAACAATGCTGCCCGCACACTGCGGAGCTGTATCTACACCCCGATGGGACAGCGAACCACAGTGGCGATCGCATGTGTTGTCGCTCAGGGTGATCAGAGTTGACCCTCTGCACAACCATCAAAACTACCAAGCACGAAGGTAGATAAGGCAGTGCGGTTACTTCAAGGTGACTAGATATTAGTGCAGGATAACAAGCTAGTCTCACTAGATAACTAGAGGTTCATCTCTTTGCCCATGTGTTAAGAAGCGCTTCTGCAGGCAAGGCAGCAGACGATTTGAACAAACCCATCTCGCCTTTTTAAATTCCCCCGTGACTGCATAGCTAACCATCCGCAGATTACCAGATGCGCAGGCATATTGACAGGTATGAAGGAAGCCATTGGTAAATGCCTAGTTCGCAGGTGCGTGTGGTTGTAAACGAATTCATTGGGCGTATTGCACTTTCACAGAGTTACAACAAGCGTGCACGAACAGCCATTTCAAACCGGGTGACATGCCAAACAAATAGCCAGGTAGGTCGGAATAATATCCAGGTTTCGAGTTGCCATCATGCCAGATGCATCACCCGGCTACAGACCAATTTGCGCTTGCTTTGAGCTGTTATTTTTAGGTGGCGATGATTGAAGGTAGCCACGTGGAGAGTAGGGACAATGAACAATGAGACTAGAACTTGTGTGGCTCAAGTTCAAATATCTGTCCAATCAGCGTTGCCATCTTTCCGTTACTTTGGATGTCTTGTTTCCCATGGTTCGTTGTTCAAACCCGTTGCGGGCGCAGTTGGCTGGTCCGTGACACCCCCAACTTCTGCAACCAAAGAAGCATAGCCACGCGGTGGTAGATGCTCTGTTTCTGTGGCATTCTTCGATCCACTCTTGGATCATACTGAGAATCTTTAGCTCGGCCTGAGGTCCTTTTGGCAGCGACGCAAAGAGCAACGGCTCGTGCGTGCCGTCCAACGGTTTGCAGCCTTGTAACAAGCGGGAGCAACGACCATTGGCGCCACTAACTGTATATTCTTCATTACTTGAAAAGGGAGTGTCTCCCTTCTAATTTTGTCTTTCTTTACAGGACAACGACCATATGTTGCAGCACTTCTCGATTTTCGATTTCTCAGAACTCCAGTTCCGCAGCAAGCTCATCTGACGGCAGAGCAAGCCAACAAAGGAAAACTTCTGAAGAAAGACCTCTACCATTCTCTCTCTCTGTACTTTTCTCTGGTATCTTTCCTACGGACTTGCCTCCCACTCAAAACTTTCCATCCACCGGGCAATTTCGAGCAATCTTCCCGAAATGGGCCCCGGTCCCCGGTCAAGGCCGTCTACTGTGCCCATGAAGACGAGGGAAATACCATCTTACGCGTCGAATCATATTCTTCGCGCTTCTTCAGTCTCAGGTGCAGACTCCGGCTTTGGCACCCAGGTAAGTGGTGGTGTGAACTCCACGGCCCAACACGGCAACTCCGTTGTCCACCCAGCGCAACTCTCCCGGCAGGTATGTGTCCTCTTTCACTTGACCGCGTTTACTATGTTAAATTGCTTTGTTTAGACATTTCTTGGTGAATCTTCCGCGCCTTTGTCAGCAGATTCTGTGAATGTCATCACGAGAACTTCACATCGCCTGGACAGGGACACTGTTGGGCGGAGGAGCCAGAGCAAGGAACGCCGGGTCGACAAGAGAAATCCGAAACCCCCACCTTCTGCCTGTTTAACGAAGGCATTGTCGGAGGTTGCGTTGGACATTCCCGGTGTTGGCGTCACGGATGTTGGGAGCTTTGCGAGACGTTCGGCTGAGGTCCGGCAGATGGAGGCGACCAAAGCCGGCAAAGTGAAGCGCCCGCTCAACGCATTTATGCTTTATCGGAAAGCTTATCAGGACGTTGCCAAAAGCCAGTGCAGTCGCAATAATCATCAGCAGGTCTCGACCATTTGCGGGACCTCTTGGAATGGCTGGGAGCCGCCGAGTGTCATTGCTCATTTCAAGCACCTGGCTTCCATCGAAAAACAAATGCACGAGGGAGCTTTTCCAGCCTACAAGTACGACCCGGTGCAGGCGAAGAGACCAAAGGACGGTATCAATCAGGACTCCAAGGCGTGCGATTTGAGTGATGGTGAGCCAGGGTGCCGCCCCAGGCGAAGTGGCAGGCAGCGAACTACTCGGGGCCCTTCTCGACTGAAGCAGTCGTTCCCGTTGGGGGTGCCTGATCAATATCACGGCATGCCGGTACTACACCCCCATCCCACCAGCGGCGCTTTGGAGCAGAACCAAGCCCTCCCTTTCCCCGAGTGGTATACGCATAGCCGTCCTCCCATGGGTACCTCTCAATACACGCTCCGTGGGGGGCACAACCCAGGTGACCCGGCTACTGGTACTCCGTATGCTTGCACTTCGTCGGGTCTACAGTTCCAGTCTTACCCGACATTCGTTGACCCTTGCCTGGATCCTTCCCTTCGGAATGAAGTGCCGGGCTCTCAGTATGCACAGTTCCTGGGCGCCAATCACGACATGCTCTCGGACTGGATGAATGTTGGCGGCACTCAGAATGCAACCGCTACACTCGTGCCTGACTTGGACATTACGGGAGCGCATACGGCTTACCTCCAAGGGACTGAGAACGACTGGCAGGTCGAGCAACTTGAGGATGGGAGCCATTTTAGCGACTGGATGACGCAGGCAGGAGGAAATGGCGAGCAGCAGTAGTACCAGAGCCCTACAGCAAGCTCGAGCCTGGACTTGAGGCTGTCCACAGTGGGGCTTGTGGTCAGTGTGTGGTTGGGGCGTGGTATTGTTTGTCCTGGGGCGTTTCGGTTTGCTCCTATTGTTACTATTTGTGTATCCATCTCATTTCTGTTGCCTCTGTGGGTGGCATTCTTAGTATTGTGGACTTAACTGTCTTAATTCATTGTGTTGGCCTGATAGTGGTTGCTGAATACGTATTCGCACATCTGATTTGCAGATCCTCGACTGATGCTTCCCTATGGCGCGAGGCGAACGGTAGGCATCTTCCCCAGTTACACCAGATAGCGTGCCATATACTCGCTACTACCAAGCACGTGTCGTACTTAATAACGATGGCAAGTAAGCAGGGAGAAGGAACGCCAGAACACAAAAGCGCGAGACGGTTGGACAACACCGTTACAGCCGCGACTTGACATTGCAGAATGGCGGGAAGAAACACGAGGTTACCCTAGGGTAGTGGAACCTTGCACAAATGATTAGTCACACATGCGTGACAGTAGCTGGCGCGCGCCAGTTCCTCGCACGCACAAACAACTACTGTCTACCTGGATATTGGCAAGTCATTGGCCAGGCTCTCTTCAGCACCAACTATGACCTGGCTATCGCGATCAGTAACAATCGCAGGACTGCTCCTCCTAGCACATGCGTATGACCCAGCACAATTCCCGACATGCTCACTGCGCTAACCAACGGTAGATGCTACTCAGCCCAGGAGCATGCGGCTCTGTCTGCCGCGCTTGCGAAGCACGCTCTATCGCATCAGCAGACGAGTAACTCCCTACCGATCGACATATCTATAGAAGCAATTGTGGCGACACTGGTTGTATGTATCGGGCTTGTTTCGGGCTCACAGCCACTGCGCCCAATACAATGGAATGTATGGGCAGGAAAGCTCGAAAGAGAAGGAGACAATGGCTTCCTCGATGGATCTGGTAACGTCGATAAGGATTTCCGCGGAAGTCCATTCACATTTCTCGAGAGCCGACCAGGGTTTGTGGACATTCGCAAGCAACGACGTGAATTCGCAAGCTGGGTCAAGAGTAACGCAAATAGGTAGTGATGGGAACTTTTAACAAGAGCCGAGACATGCATGATAGATGAGCAGCAAGCTCGAATAAAGACCCATATCCCGCTAATAGGTCATGCTGTCAAATACTAAGATACATGTGTGAACCTACTGGGACTTATTTGTACTAAACTCAGCCAACAAATACAATAAACATTTACGCAACACGGAAAGCCAAGGGAAGGGCGCCACAATGTTCGCATCCACATGCGGTGACACGTGCCATACCAAGGTCATTTCCGCGACCAAGTGGCAGACTACATCCAGGAGCACTGCCTGGCAGGTGCTTGCAAACGGACGCACGCTGCAACATCCACTGCCCCAAACAAACGGACACGTCCAGATTGTGACGCAAATACGAAGCACGGATCGCGAACCTCGCACATCAGAACAATAAAGAAGGGAGACTGGGGGTAAATGTGCATGATGGCAAACCGCTTTAGATCTCGTACACTAATCTTGTCCGTAACGACTAGGAAATACTAATCCGGGAGAGTCTATACTCGACAAACAGCGGCATGGCAACAACAGGAAATGGGAGTTGGTCGCCACGATTGAGGCATCACACGGACAACGAGAAAGTTTCCGCAGTAAACACCTCCGTATATGGAACACCCGTGAACCAATATATGGCAGCTGGCCTGGGACAGCTGTCGCCTGCGAAGCACGCTGAAGAGGGCCCTAATCCTCATGTGGCCGAGGATTACGATTTATCAGCTACCGAAGAGATAATAATGGCCACTGCAATAGCGGATAATGGCACCTTGGGGTGTGCGTTTTTCTCTACCCAGGACGGTAGCCTCTGTATCGCACAGGATCTGCCACTCGTAGACGGGCCTGCAATGGAGCGTTTTCTGGAGCACATACGGCCATCCTCAATATTGATACCAGAGAGATTCCCAAACAACATGATGGATATTGCCGATGCTTACGCTGACCGTGTTTACCAAGGTCAGTCTCATAGAAACCCAAACGTCCACTTTCTGCTAATATTTTACCAGAGCAGGGTACACGTACCCACATCATTACGATAGCAAACTCGGAATTTTCACTATCAGTTTCGAAAGATAGGCTTATTGGCACGTTCTCAAACATAGACGACGAGCCCCGTGCCATATTCCATGTGCACCAGGCGCTTCAAATCCCGGACAGAGCTGCAGGAAACTTCCGAACCGACAACGAATCATCGGACATGCAATACCTGAGACTAGGTGTAAGCTTAGGCGCCAAAAATTCTACATCTGTGAGCCATTTCCGTACTTAAAGTGAACAAAATGCTAAGGGCTAGATTATATGTGCCGGCGTGGTCGTGGCGGAGGTGAATCGACGCAGAGCTGCGCAATCTCAGCATGACATTGTACTGGCCGAGGCAATGTATGAGATACAAAGGATGGAGCCGTTTCACCCCTCGGAATACTTGTACATAAGTCCCGTTGCTATGTCCAGCCTGCAGATTTTGCACTGCGAGATGCACCCAAACTCACAAATGTGGCATACAAAGTCAGGTGTCGCGAATAAAAAGGAGGGATTGTCTATATACGGGATGTTCCATAACCTGGCATCAACTTCACAGGGCCGTGTTCAACTAAAAAAGTTGTTCCTACGGCCAACCACAGACATTTCAACGATAACGGTGAGGCACCAAACCATCTCAACACTCTTACGGCCTCAAAACTCCGAGGCACTAAGTCAGCTGGTTTCTGCTCTTCGAAGAGTCCCTGATATGAGAGGAGTTGTCTCAAAACTCAGAAAAGGCATTGATTCTACCTCGGCTGGCCACTCAACACGTGGGGGTGTGTGGACTTCTTTGGAGAAATTCTGCAGGAATGTTGGCGAAGCTCAAACGCTAGTAGGCTCATTCTTGGGATGCGAGTCGGCGTCATTTCTAAGAAAGGTGAGAAAAAGGACATTTTCAGGCAATCATTTGCTAAGACAAGAACCCGGGACCAGTTTCGCGATAGCGTCGACGTGGGGGCTATCGCAAGTGTAGGGTCACTGGTAAAAAAGACAATCGATTTCGAACAATCTAAGTTGCGCGAGCGTTACTCTATACAGAGTGGAGTTGACCCGAATCTCGACCGTCTGAAAAGACGATATGAAGGCATGGAAAGCTTCCTAACCGAAGTTGTTGACAATATCATAGCAAACTCCGCTTCGTGGGCTCGGCAATACATTAAATCCTGCATATTCCTGCCTCAACTTGGCTTCCTATTGCTAGTCGACCTAGATGAATCGACTGGGAACGGTAAATATTGCGGAGAAGGGCAGCCCCATGACTCATGGGAAAAAATATTTACCGCCGACAGCTCTGTATGTTACAAAACCAGACAAATGCAAGACCTTGACGAAGCGTATGGCGATATTTATTGCCAAATAGGGGGTAAGAATGGTGTTCAATAGAAAGCTACAACAAGATCTAACCTATCGATAGACAGAGAAGTGGAGTTATTACATGAACTGGCTTCGAGTGTCTTGAAATACAGCACCAAGCTGTTACTAGCATCGCGGTTATGTGGCGAATTGGATGCAATCCTAGCACTTGCCCTAGGAGCTCAAAAGTATGGCTGGAATCAACCGGGAATAGAACTGCACGGAAACTCCCATATCACTGGAGGGAGACACCCTCTCCATGAGGTCTCCGTGCAGCACTTCATACCCAATGATTTTGGCGCGCCTGCAGAAAACGACGGGTTCGAGTGGAATTCGGCGCCTGTGTTAGTTGTAACAGGACCTAACCATTCGGGGAAATCTGTCTACTTGAAGCAAGTGGCTCTAATCTTCTATCTGGCTCATATTGGTAGCTTTGTTCCCGCAGAAGATGCTACGATTGCTATTACAGACAAGATATTGGTGTGTATGCCAGCCAAGGAGAGCGCATCATGCAACGAAAGTGCATTCGCTACTGATATAAGAGAAGTGTCATATTCGATAAGGCACGCAACCGAGAAAAGTTTAGTTCTCGTCGACGAATTTGGGAAGGGTACCTGCCCTATCAACGGCGCAGGACTAGCTGCAGGATTGTTGGACCATTTTCTTTCTCTTGGCCAAAAAAAGTGCCCTCGGGTCCTTATTGCGACTCATTTTCATGAGATCTTCGACTTCGAATCCTTCAACAAGAATGAAATTCTGAACTTCGCCCACATGAAAGTGGAAGCCAGTCACGACGATACTGCGAATGGGGTTGATCCCTTGATCTATCTCTTTACGCTGGAATATGGTAGGAGTTCCTCCAGCTTTGGCGAGCAGTGTGCAACAATGAACGGTGTTCCAGAAGCGGTTGTCAAGCGTGCAGAGGCGATTTCCTCAATAATTAACCGGGACGGAGACCTTGCAGCCACTTGTGCAACATTATCGCAGGCTGAACAAGTCCGACTCGAAGTCGCAGAAGAAGTCGCTAGGAAGTTCATATCTTACGAAATGGGGATTTGGGAGTCACAGCAGTCAACAGTCGAGGCCATCGCAATGCTTGATAGCTTGCTATCATAAGGGAGGGGGGGTCACTTCTCGTGACAAATTGCTACTTAGAGATCATAGCTAACCTAGCAGAGCTAAGTGTGAACAATTAAAATCTGCATGTGTAGCTATCGGTTGTCAGCAACATATGCGCTAGGTTAGGTTTAAGTTGTTTTTGGCCATGGAAATGCCATGGTATGACTGAATGGAAAAGGCTATTAACATCCTCAAAACGCCACGCATCCGAAAAGGTGAAAAGAACCACCGCATATCTCGTGAATTCCGCGCACGTATCCGAATCTACCACACCATATTCGCAGCTAGCAGCAAGAACAGCCAAGCCGACGATATTGGAGTACTCTTAGAGGTGCCTGAATCTCGGCCGAAGGATGCACAGGTTGCCGATCCAAGAGCGTCACACGCCAGGGAGCTCAGGCTAGAACAAACTGAACTTGCCTGGCCACTTGGGAGGCTAGCACCACCGCCCGTAACTGTCGTACCGGGGTTGCCTGGAACAGCCACAGTAACATGGTACCCATTGCTGCTTTGAAGCTTTGTCAAGCAGGCATCATAGTTTTTCGAGCATAACTGCATGGCGGAAGAGCAAGACGCCCCGCTACCGAAGGTAGTGGGGGCATATGGGAACGGAAAGTATGAATTAAGAACATATGAAGGTGCTCCGGCTGAACCAGTCGGTACACTGGCGGGAGCTGTTCCGGTACAGACAGCACTAGGTAGCGAGCTGGGTTAGCGGAATCTGAGCTCTCAGTAAGCATTACGAATCAGGTTGAATTCTTACCCTTGAGGGCAGCATGCGGGATTGTTATTGGAATCCGTCGTGCACATTTGTCCATTCTCACAGCAAATGTCACTGAAAGCTGGACCGAGTGATGTGGGACAGTAGTAAGTGTTAGCAGGACATCCAGCACGGGGTAGCAGCAACGGCGAGCCGTGGCGGGAAGTGGTTGTTGGTGCCGGCCAGGCCATTGTAGCACAGAGACAAATGGAACAGGTCGCCGTCGTCAAATGAAGCCACCGGGTCTTCTCTCAGGTGGCCAGCGATGCAGCGATATATTGAGAGCGGTGAGGTCTGGCTTTGTGGCGCTGCTGCATGGCTCGTTACTGGCTGGGTTATTATTAACTTGGACGACGGCCTCCGGTGAGTGGGGCATTTGGATCAAGTGCACCTGTGCTTCGTTGAAGTGCTTCTATAATATGAAAATTAGTGTCCACGAACAAAATGGCTATTAGGAAAATCAATCATTTCTAACTCGTATAAACTTATAATCGTCCCCTTGCAGTAGTTCGCCTATATATAATTTGAGCAGCACCTCTAAGTGCTACGTTGGCCCGGCAACGGCGCACCGTGCTACCGTTTACAGTCGTCCTTGTACATGAGCCAAGATTTGCCGGAGGCGATCTAAAGCCTTTGACTCTGGACTCTGCATGTCTGTGTGGCCTGTTTGAGACTTGATCCTCTCAATTTCCCGCTTAGCTTCATTCGCCAGGGACCCAAGATCTCCCCATACCTCATCTGTGTATGAGCTAAGAACATCGTGCCACTGCTGCAACCAGACATCACGAGCTACCATCGTGTCCCCAGTTCCCATATGTGATATCGCCTCATGGGCACTACTGGGATCTAAAACAAACCCAGGGGTGAAGGTAAGAAGGTGGTTCCAAGCGGGTTGGGAAGCACTGTTCGTAAAGAAGGCTTCTCGTAAGCGAGTGATTTCGTGCTCAGATAGCAATTCATCGAAATCTGAGTAATTCGGTTCTTCTTCTGGCGTTGAAAGTAGCTGAATAACATCTGCGCCATCGGCGGTTGTCTGCTCCCGGAATGATGGACTCTGCACTGATTTGCCGCTCTGGGAAACGGGCTGGGGTGGTTCTTGCAGTTGCGGCGCCATGTCAAGAAACTGATCGTACCGAGTAGATTTCTGGTCAAAAATAGGAGGGCGACGCCTCACAGAATCACCGAGTCGAGTAATTTCGTCGTTTCGAGAAGCCGATAAACCTGATCCCGAAATCGAGCTCTCGGTCTGATCCGTAGACAAGAGGCTGGTGGAGGCCTTGCTATTGCTAGAGTTGGTGAGGGGCGGTGACTGCGCTGTAACAGCTGCGTTCAATGCCATTCTCCCAGATGCTAGCAAACGATCTCCAAACCTGGTTGCACTCTCCTTGCCTTTGCCACCCTTCTTCGCTTTTGCAGGGGCCGATGATGCATCCTCATGCGGCGCTCCGTGGGTGGGATCACCGTCAGCAGCCTGGCTATCCATTTCTGCGCTTCCCTTATCGAAGTGGTTGAAACGGCCGAGGCTGATGTGTTCAAAATTCAACGAAGGAGGGAGGAAATATCAAGGATGTGTTGCTCTCGTGGGGGGGAGGCATGGCAGTTACTTGAGCGTTTATGAACCAGAGCCTCGTTCAAACCTTGGCAGACGCAGATACTGTGGGGGCATGAACTGCAGCTACCTTTCCTCCAGAACTAATAAGACTAAGTACCTTCCTTCGTTTTTGTGTACGGCAGCAAACGATCCCCGCATTACTACCTAGGTACCTACTAAGAAATTACTCACTCTACTACAAAAATGGATCAATGAGCTTAGGAATTGTTTCTTACAGCGTTTTCGTAGCACCCATTGTTTGTGGAGCGACATTAGTAGCTCACATGTCGCATTACCGCACTGGTGGCTGTTGTAGCTTGGGTACGTGGGAACTCTGGGAACTCGAGAATTTCAAGGATCACACCAACTTCTTCAGCACGCTAAAGAAACGGAATGCTTAATAAGGGCAGCTGCCACTATGTTGGTTGTCACTACCAATTGTTGGCTGCATTCTGTGCGTCTTGGCTAACTAGTGCAGGAAACAGCCACCGCTATCTTATCGTAATGACTTCGCCTCCCTCACCTCGCCGTAGGTTTGGTCGGCCTAAGAAAAGGGCCACCTACTTACTTCTGTACTAGACCGTGGCGGCTGCCGGGCACAACTATACAACAGAAGCTCAATTACAACACAGACAGTATAGTATAATGCCTAAAGATGCTTGCAACTGAATTCAATTTCGCGGATCGGTTGTCTTATGCAATTAACCTCTGTAACGAGTCTGTGGTAGAAGATTCAAACGTAACCGCCTTAGCTTTGTGGGAGCTGCCCTTCGGACCCACCAAGCCAGACGACATCATCCACATCGCTCCCCGTCCACCCATCACGACGGTCAAGGCTTGTTCCAGCACTTCAAGCTGCGCAAAGCTATCCTCAACCTGACATTTCCTACCCGAAAGCACCCAATTTCGAAAAAGACCTCGATAGCGCTCCCACGGGAGACATTTTAACAATCCATTTCACCCTTGGTGGTCATCGCCCGCGTCGCTTAGTTCCCCAGAGTCGCGGTCGGCTAAGATGGTTGACAGTGAGGCGAGTTCGCCGACATGGAAGTTCACGCAGTACGTGGCTATCGCACGTGGTCGAGTTTCTCTTTGGCTGACAGAAGTACAGGTGTTTCGGTGATAAGGGTGACGTGGAGGACATCACGGAGGGTGCGTTGATTTCTTCCCTGCCCAAGGCGCGTCAGTCACTGGTGTAGAGTTGCTGACCTATGCTTGTCGACTCTAGCCGACATCATCTCTACGGTAGAGTTTGATCATACAGGAAACTACCTGGCCACTGGAGATAAGGGTGGTCGCGTGGTCTTATTCGAGCGCAACGAAACTGTGCGTGCCTCGCCTTGGAGACCTCTGCGTGGTTAGGGAGTCTGCTAACCGTGTCCACACGCAGAAAAAATCATGCGAATACAAATTCCACACAGAATTTCAGTCTCACGAACCCGAGTTTGACTATCTCAAGTCGCTCGAGATTGAAGAAAAGATCAACAAAATCAAGTGGTGCCGACGCCAAAACGCCTCCCACTATCTCCTATCAACGAACGATAAAACAATTAAACTGTGGAAGGTGTTTGAGAAGTCGCTCAAAGTCGTTGCAGAGAATAACCTATCGCACGATTTAACTCCGGGTAGCGTTGCTGGAGGTGGCGGGTCTGCCCGACCACTGGCTACTTCGCAGCACTTTCGAAATGCCACAGACCTGAAACTTCCTCGCCTCACACACCATGACACTGTTGTGGCAGCGGTGCCTCGTCGTACCTATGCGAATGCGCATGCGTACCATATCAACAGCATCTCTGTGAATAGCGATGGCGAAACCTACATCAGTAGCGACGACTTGCGAATTAATCTCTGGAACCTGAATATTCAAGACCAAAGCTTCAACATCGTGGATATCAAACCGGCAAACATGGAAGAACTAACTGAGGTTATTACTGCTGCGGAGTTTCACCCGCTTAGCTGCAACTGGTTCATGTATGCGAGCTCCAAGGGTACGATCAAGCTGGCCGATATGAGAGAGAGCGCGCTTTGCGACCAACATGCAAAAAGTAAGATTAGCCATACCTTTCATGAAACCGTCCCATCCATTAACCTTTAAGTAGTGTTTGAACAGGATGAGGACCCATCGTCGAGATCTTTCTTCTCCGAGATCATCTCGTCGATTTCTGACGTGCGTTTTTCATACGATGGTCGATACATCCTGTCACGCGATTACCTTACTGTGAAAATTTGGGACATCAACATGGAACGCCAGCCAGTGAAGACGATACCTATTCACGAACATTTACGACCTCGCTTGTGTGACACCTACGAGAACGATAGTATATTCGACAAATTTGAAGTCGTTTTTTCGGGTGATGCCAAGAACGTGATGACGGGTAGTTACAACAACAATTTTATGATCTACCCGTCCGACCCCGACAAGGAAGTGGAAGTCGTTCTCCAAGCAGACAAATCCGCCTTCAAGGCAAAGAAGGTTGGCGTGCCAACTCCTATCAACTCTTCCACGAGCCCGACCTCAAACGGCAAGAAGAGTGGTTCGCGAGCTGGGAGTCCTGGGGCTCAGCGTATGCGGAAGGAGACCGATGCAGATCAAATCGACTTTAACAAGAAGATTCTGCACATGAGCTGGCACCCATTTGAAGACAGTATTGCCATCGCAGCAACTAATAACGTATGTTGGTCCGAAGAAAACCGCTCTAACGAATACGCCACTAATATTACTTGCCATTACAGCTCTTTGTTTTCTCCGCTCTATAGTTGCTATAGGGCATGCCGAAAGTATCGGAAAGGACGTTGAACTATCAACTGCTGGAAATGCACCCCATATTTGCGCGCCTTGCTAGGTAGCAAATTGTCGTCATATCAGAGCAACACCATGTGAAGAGTTGGTGCCCACGAATTGATGCTCAGCCCATGATTTAAATAGCGATGCCAAGGGAACCTCGATCGCCAGTGCTCTCGGATAGAACTCATTGCCTATTGGTGGATGTGCTTGAAGAGATTTGGTCACCATGCAAAACCTCTTCAGTGGACGGAGCAATCTGTGCAGTCAGGTCAGAGATAGACGTTAGGAAGGAAAGAAGAGAGCAAAAAGACACAAAAACTTAGCTCGAGAAATCTCGAGAACATCCAATGACACTGGAAATAATACAGCAGGGTATGAAAGTGAAAGTGCGCGCGAGAAGTCGAATAATATATGGCCTCTTACCTCCTCGTGCGAGGGGGGTTGTTTCTAACATGACTTCTGACATGGATTCTCTATGACATATTTTCTATGTATATCGGTATGGCTTGGTTTGATATGTTCTTTGCCCTACCTGATATACCCTCTGATGGGGTGCCATCCATATAAACATATCTTTTTTTTTAAAAAAAAAAAAAAACATCTACGAATTTCTGTTGCGAAGTACCTATACACCCTGGTAATACCTGGTAACTCGCATACAGGAGAGGTACTTTTGCCGTACCCGCGCGTTTTCCGATGTGCCTTAGAGTAGATGTTTATACGACAATAACTATTAGGCGTATGCGTATGGATTACACCTACCAGAGAACAGGGCTGAGTAGATACGTAGAAAGTCCATTAAAAACCCGAGTATATATCAAAGATTTGTCGGCGGAACATGTCAGAGGCCATGCCGGAAAACACCACCCTCCAGGTAAGTACCTCCTGGCAGTTAGGTAATGCAGGCTGTTCAGAGAGAGTGGGGACTGACAGGCAGGTGTTCTCAGCTGTCCACATTTTCACTTGGCTCCTGGAACTTCCTCCAATCACCACAGCAATAATGGGAGAAGCTCAGTACGCGAGTTATGGTAAGAGCCGTAAAAACACTACCCCGGTGAAAAATAGCGAAAGAAAATCTTCTATCGCTACCGATGTTGGCCTACCGGCTTTCGCCGCACTTGCTATGCTTGGGCTCGTGTTTGGCGGCTGCTGTTCAAACGTGAGCGCGAGAACCGTCCGGCCCAATCTGTATGACACTTAACAATGTGTTTGTATAGGTTTATGCCCTAGAGTCAATTATCAAGTAAGGAATGCCTACTTTTTGGAATGGTACAAGGCTAATTACTCTCTAACTGCCTAGTTTTGAGTCAAGCAGTGGTGCGAGATGTATCCTGCGCAGAGCTGGCTGGGTGCTAATTGTTGTAGGGACCCTTCTCACATTCATTCAGTTCTCTTTCGTCGCCGTAACCGGCTATGTATTTCAGTTTGATTATAGACGGCCACCCTTTTTCCTGTCACCGACAAAGGTTCCTCTGACTCGATGGGCCGTCAACATCGTTTTATTTTTTGCCATCAATGTCCTGAACAACCATGCATTCAGCTACGATATCTCTGTGCCAATTCACATCATTCTTCGATCTGGGGGCAGCATAACAACCATGGCTGCGGGGTACTTCTACGGCAAACGATACTCAAGATTGCAGGTCATATCTGTTATACTCCTCAGTATCGGTGTTATCCAGGCGGCCTGGTCCGACTCCCTGAACAAGGTATGGCAGCTCTCACAGTTTGTAACTTGATGCTCACGTCCTTGTGTAGTCGAAATCCGATTCTTCATCACTAAAACCGGCGTTCGGTACTGGGCTTCTTATTCTTCTGATCGCCCAAATTCTCTCTGCTATCATGGGCTTGTATACAGAAGCAACGTACAGAACCTATGGGCCCCAATGGCGCGAGAATCTGTTCTATTCCCATCTCCTTTCTTTACCGTTATTTTTGCCCTTCGCACCATCCATGCTACGAACATTCCATTCTCTATCCGACTCACAGCCGATGACCTTATCTCACGCCTTCGGAATTCAAATACCCAGCCAGCTGGTCAATGTTGCAGCGAACATTCTGACGCAGTACGCGTGCATCCGAGGTGTAAATTTACTGGCTGCAGCGTCCTCCGCCTTGACTGTTACTATTGTCCTCAATATCCGAAAGCTGGTCAGCCTCCTTCTTAGTATTTGGCTCTTTGGAAATTCATTGGCCGCGGGGACTGTCATTGGCGCTCTATTAGTGTTTGGAGGTGGTGCACTGTATACCCTGGATTCCAAAAGCAATGCTGCTAGGTTGCCCGCTGAGAGCGCGGGATTAAAGAAGAACAATTAGACACCAGACTCTCTGTGAAATAGAAATAGACCGTGTTTGACGAGGTACAATATAGTGTGCTGGGTGAGCTCCAGCGAAGGGCGCAGACTTCCACGTTGTCACGGGTGTCGACCGGCCACTTCCATTAATACATAGTATCGGATATAGGCAACCTCCGCCATTCGAATGCTGTTATCCACCAACCCCACCCTCGCTCTGACTCGACAATCCAGGTGGATTTGCCCACCATGAGAGTAGGCTCTCGCAAGCAATTATTTCTGCATCGGCATTTGTGTTTTCAGTCCGCTCCGCAACCTGATTATTTCATTCTTAGCTATATACATAAATACCGCATTGCACTTCCCGAACCTCGTCTTGGGTCAGTGAGCTAAAAAAAAAAAAAATAGCAAAATAACCACAGAAAAAAAACGCAGGGGAACAGTTCAGAAACCGAGAGGTTTAGCAGCAGCGCACCTGTCCCGAATACTTCTGACTTGTGCCAAAGCAAAAAGAAGACCTTCTACAATATTTTCCCAGAAGGCTCTGACAGCTCCTAGGCAGCTACTCGTGACAGCTTCTGCAAGATGGTTGGTAGGTACTGTGAATCGAGTATCAAAGTCAACCAACTAATAACTGCGATCACAGTTGAAAAATCTCAATTCAACAGCAGTGAACTGCCCTTCCAAGTCCATACACGCGAGTCTGATTGGGAGGATGACGAGACGGCGGGTCACAGCATTGTAGACTCTGAGCTGGCGGGTGAAGCATCTGAGACAACAGACCCTGCTCTAGCGGAAGAGCTGCAAGAAGGGATGCTTCTCCGCGATGTCCCAAAGAGAACCACATTCTATGACCCTGTTGCCGAACGCCAAATGACCCAGACCGATGCAAAGCTGTTCTACCAGCGTAGCCAGATTGATCTGAGAGGAGATAGCACAGAATGGGTGCAGAGGACCCCTCAGCAGAGCCCCTTAATCCAAGCTGGCTCTCGTTCGGTGACCGAGTACGGTGCCGACTCCCTCATCCTGGAGCAAGACGGTGGTGCGTGATACCCTTGCCGGTAGTAGTCGTTGGCTAATCGCTTCCTATATGATAGAAAATATTTCTTCCCACGAAGATTCGCCCTTGAACCGTGTCAATCCCAACCAGACACCAACGCCTGCTGCTCATGCACATGCCATGCTTCAAGACCAGCATATGTCGAGTGTCTCAAACTCCGGCCTTGCCAGTAATAGCTTTCTTGATACAGAGCCGCATGTCACGGCAGAACTGGCCGCCATCACAAGAGACATCCAAAAAATCGTTGACCTGCGCCGTCGATATATTGCGCTGTCTTCACAGGGCCCAGATGATAACCCCCGAGACGGTGAAGACTGGGATATTTACCCGCCACCACCAGAACCAGCATGGAGAGAGGCCGGCCATGCTAGTTCCCGCTTTGCACGGCACAAAGCGACATCTGCAAATGATTCTAGCCAAGAATTTGACATCGATGACCTGATGCCTCTACCAGAAGACGATGGCTGCACCTTTAAGCTTGATTTAAATGGCGTCTATCAAGTGCTGGATAACGAGTCTGCTACAGAGCCAGCAATCAAAATTCCAACCATCAGAGAATTCTACATGGACCTAGAATCTATCCTAAAAGTGTCATCTGATGGCCCGAGCAAAAGCTTTGCATTTCGAAGGCTGCAGTACCTGGAAGGTAAATTTAATCTTTATGCCCTCCTGAATGAATACCAAGAAACGGCAGACAGCAAAAAGGTCCCTCACAGAGACTTTTACAACGTCCGAAAAGTTGATACTCACGTTCATCATTCGGCTTGCATGAACCAAAAGCATTTGCTACGATTTATTAAGAGTAAGATGAAGAAATATCCCAACGAGGTGGTTCTGTATAGGGATGGCAAGCACCTCACCCTGGCCGAAGTTTTCGCTAGTATCAATCTCACTGCGTACGACCTAAGCATTGATACCCTCGACATGCACGTGAGTCAGCGGACGTTGCAGCCAGATGAACTTGACTGACTCCTGCCATCATAGGCCCACACAGATTCTTTCCATCGATTCGACAAATTTAACCTCAAGTACAACCCTATTGGAGAGTCCCGTCTCAGAACTATTTTCTTGAAGACCGATAACTTCATTCACGGGAGGTACCTGGCAGAAATCACCAAAGAAGTCATCGAAGATCTTGAGTCCAGCAAGTATCAAATGGTCGAGTGGCGGATTTCGATCTATGGCAAATCTATCGATGAATGGGATAAGCTGGCTGCGTGGGTGGTAGACAACAAGCTCTTCTCCCACAACGTTCGTTGGCTCATCCAAATTCCTCGTCTGTATGATGTCTACAAGGGTAGTGGTCTCATGGATTCGTTTGAACAGGTTATCAAGAACTTGTTCCAACCATTGTTTGAAGTCACAAAAGACCCAGCGAGCCATCCGAAACTGCACATATTTCTTCAGCGGGTTATTGGATTTGACAGCGTTGATGATGAAAGTAAAGTTGAGCGCCGACTTTTCCGAAAGTTCCCGGTACCTAGGGAATGGGACGGTGCACAAAACCCTCCCTACAGCTATTGGATTTACTATACTTTTGCCAACATGGCTTCTCTGAATTTCTGGAGAAAACGCCGTGGTTTCAACACTTTTTCGCTTCGGCCACACTGTGGCGAGGCTGGCGATAGTGAGCATCTAGCTGTTGCCGCCCTCTGTTGCCACAGTATTAGCCACGGCCTCTTGCTCCGAAAAGTGCCTCTGCTTCAGTATATTTTTTATCTGGAGCAAATTGGAATGGCTATGTCGCCGCTGAGCAACAACGCATTGTTCCTTGCCTACGAGAGGAACCCTTTCCATCAATACTTCAAACGCGGTCTCAACGTGTCACTCTCGACAGATGACCCGCTCCAATTTGCTTTCACAAAGGAGCCGCTCATTGAAGAATATGCCGTTGCAGCTCAAATTTGCAAACTAAGTTCCGTGGATATGTGCGAACTGGCCAAAAATTCGGTTAAGCAGAGCGGCTATGAGCGCGCAATTAAGCAGCAGTGGCTCGGCCCCAATTTTGAGAAGCCTGGTAAGGAAGGGAATAAAATGGTGAAAACCAACGTACCAGATCGTCGAGAAGAGTTCCGTCACCTCACCCTAATGCAAGAGAGAGATGTGTAAGTGGAACACAGAAAAACTTAAACCAGTACATTCTAACATTTGCTTAGCCTTCAGCGATTTTCCGCCTATGACGCTACAAACGAACCCGCCATATTCAGAACCGCCAACAGCCAAGCACCATCCTACAGCAATTTATCACCCCCGTCAGGCAAAACTGGTACGAACGGTAGGCCGAATATGGAGCATACTGGGCCGTCTAGTTCAAATGGCCGTCATCCCGATAGCGCTACAGACCTGCACCTTTCGGGAAGCGACCCGCGCCTGTTCCCTGGTATCCTTGCTAGAGAACGTCTCAGTGGCAGCCATAAGAGCCTCAGTCAAGCTCAGGAAAAGGTTCTCGCTGGTAATGAGCAGATCGCCAAATCTACTAGTTAGATGAGGCCCCGAGCTTCATATACAGCAGCAGAACTGATTAGAGAGGTTAAACTCTCTAACTTCCTGACCCTCAATCAAATAATCCTCGATCATAGTCTCAACGGTATCATCCAATCTTCACCAAATATCTAGGATCCCTCAACTGGGTCAAACATGTTACTAGTTGTATGTAGTTCCTTGTTGAAATTGTTCTGGGACATCGCGGTATTTTGTGTATCCTGAAGTGTATTCAGGACTTGTTTAATCTAGTACAAGGCGATATGTACTTAGAGGTTCTGGTCACATTGTGTAAAAATTGACAAGTATTTTTCCAGAGGCACCATCCTGTAACATCACGTCAAAGGTGGCACTACTTAGGTACTAACCTCTTAAAAGATACTACCTTACTCAGTACCTACCTAGATAAATAGTACTACAGTACCTACCTAGATAAATAGTACTACAGTACCTGTAGCTGCTAGTGGAGGAGGTCGGCGGGACGCGTCACGTTAAAAATGGAGCCGTCAGAACCTCCTCCCAGTACCTACCTGCCTGAGGGGGATTGATTGAATGACATGCAAGCCTGTCCACAGTCGACAGATACCTCCCTACTACTAATAAGTAAGTACCTACCTGTACCTACCTCCCTAGGTACTTAGGTACCTACTTACCTACCCTACCTAGGTAGTACCTGTCCAAATTGCTTACCTCACCAGCAATCCATACTGGGTACGACCAGGGAGGTCCGCTGAAACAGGTCTCATGTCCCGCTAGCTACGTCTACTATCGTTATCCAACCCTCCAACACCTTGCGATCGGCTTCCTCCCTCCTACGACCCTGACGTGAGCGCTCAGACTATAGATAGTACCCGACATCGCCATGGGGTTTCTTGGGGTGTATCGGGCCCTCTACGACTATCAGCCACAGTCTGAGGGCGAGCTTAGCATTACCGAGGGGGATTTGCTCTACATCATCGAAAAGAATGATGACGATGGCTGGTGGAAAGCGAAAAGGAAAGCCGGCGCGGATGATGAGGATGAACCCACGGGACTCGTACCTCACAACTATGTTGAGACAGTATGCCTGACCCGAATCTACGGAGGAAGCCTCTATCTACTAATATCGTTCGTCTATAGGCCCCTGCGCTTACTCAAGCCCGCGCCATCTACGAGTACACCCGACAAACTGATGAGGAGCTATCCTTCCACGAAGATACCGTTCTCGACGTGTTCGATACATCCGACCCGGACTGGATTCTTGTCGGGCTGGACGACGAGTTCGGATTCGTCCCAGCGAATTACATAGATATGCACTCAGGAGACGCAGAAGATCATGTGGCTTCTCAAATGCCACCCCCGGTGTTACCGGCACGGCCTCACTCTGTCGCAGTGGACCCCGATGCTGAAGCTGACACTGCTGTACCGAGCCCCAGGGCCGCGGCTCCGGCGTCTGTATTGGCAGGAGTCTTGCATGGACGGTCTACGACAATGAGGCCCGGTACCCCACCCGCTCAGTCTCTACGTGAAGTTTCAGCGCCATCGGATGAAGACTCTGTCAAGTCACCAGCGTTGCCTTCCCGTCCAAGGCCAACACTTTCCAAGCACACTCGAAGCAGCTCAGACGACTACGGCATGCCTGATTCCAACGAACTGGCCAATACATCGCAGCCCCAGCGTACACCTGGTGGGTTTCACATGTATAATATAAGCGAGATGGTATCTGTTATGGGCAAGAGGAAGAAGATGCCAACTACGTTGGGTATCAACCTAGGAACCGGCATGCTCCTCATTGCTCCAGAGAGAGCACAAGACGCCCCTCCCCAGGAGTGGAGTGCCGACAAAATGACTCACTACTCTCGCGAAGGAAAGCATGTCTTCATGGAATTAATTCGCCCCAGCAAAAGCATCGACTTCCACGCCGGGGCCAAGGATACCGCGGAAGAGATCGTCTTGGCGCTAGGTGAAATGGCGGGTGCCGTACGGGCCGAGGGTCTTAAGGAGGTCATCATGGCTGGAACACAGCGCTATCAGCGAAAAGGGAAAGTCTTGTATGACTTCATGGCTCAGGGCCAGGATGAAGTTACTGTCGCGGCTGGCGATGAAGTCATCATTTTGGACGATTCCAAGAGTGAAGAGTGGTGGCGGTTGCGTCGACTTAAAAATGGCAAGGAGGGCGTGGTTCCTAGCAGCTACATTGAGATTATTGGTGCCGTCACGCCTCCCCCCATTGAGGACGGTGCCCGCAGTGGCATGTCATCTGTCGAGCAAAATCGCCTGGAAGAGACGAGACTCACCAAGGAGGCTCTGAAGGCTAGCAAGGATCCGCAACAGGTTCGATTCCACTGGAACACCTCTCCCTCTACTTGTCTACAGTGACAATACAATACTGACTGTTGAAATAGCGTAGCCATCGTGAGAAAGGCCGTGCCGAGGATGGCAACTCTTCCAAGAGCAAGTCAAGTATGGTTTCAGTTCTGAACAAGCCTGCGATGCTTTACTAACAGGCGGGTTTGCGCAGAACCGGAACCGAGCAAAGTTCGCACGTGGACGGATCGATCTAAGTCTTTTAGTGTGGAAGCCCAGTTCCTCGGCCTTCGAGATGGTAAAATCCACCTGCATAAAATGAACGGAGTTAAAATTGCTGTTCCAATAGCGAAAATGTCGCGGGAGGATTTGGAATATGTCGAAAAGCTCACAGGTATTTCTTTGGAAGATGAAAAACCTCTTGCTGACGTGCGGCGCGCGAAATCAATGAACCGGCCAAGCGAGTCATCTGGCGCCAAAGTCGAAAGGAATAAGAAACCTGAATACGACTGGTTCCAGTTCTTCCTGTCCTGCGACGTCCCTGTGGGGTTATGCGAACGATATGCTCAGGCATTCCTTCGAGACTCCATGGATGAGAGCGTTCTACCCGATGTCAACGCTGTTATTCTGCGAACACTTGGAATTCGAGAAGGCGATATCATCAAGATCATGCGCACCCTTGACGCGAAGTTTGGACGAGAACGGAACGCTGAAGGCGATGGCAGCACTGGGGGACTATTCTCGGGGCCAGGGGGCGCTCTTCGGAACAACACCCGGAAGAGTCGGCCTGCACCCGCTGTTCAGACAAATGACGTTGTTGATGCATCCGCGCTTACTAAGGACTCGGAAAGTAGTGCCCCGGTCAGTTCTGACAATGTTCCCGGTCAAGGGGAAGCCAGGGCAACCTCAGGCGGGTTCGAGGACGACGCCTGGGAGGTCAAACCGCACAAACAGCCGCAGCCTGGAAAGAATGTCCAGGCATCCCAAGCTGTACCCTCTCCCACGCCGACTATGCCATCACTCACGGGCTCGCTGAAAGATTTGTCGATGCTCAGTGCACCGCTAGAGCCCACAAAACCTGAGTCTGTAAAGCATCCGGAGTCTACCCAAACTACAGCAAACTCAGCCTCGGCAGTATCGCAATCGCAGCCGCTGCCGGGAGCAAGCCCTTCATTCTTTTCTCCCCTACCAGGTTCGCAAACAGGCAGCCCTGCATCGCCGAAGTCCCTTGCACGGCAACGACCAACACCAACGATGCCTACTGGACAAGGTTCTCTGCCACCACCACCACCGACACAGCGTCCCATATCTGCTCCCCAGCAGCAGAGTGCATTCGCAGTGCCGGCATTGTCAACGCAAATGACCGGTGCGGTTCAGGGACAAGTTGCTCCCCCGGGCCAAAGCCTCAACGACATAACACAGGCCCGTCTTCATCAGCAATACACGGTCCAAATGCAGCAGATACGGGCGCTGCAGCCCACCATGACTGGGTATGGCGGTGGTATGCAGAGTCAAACTCCCATGGCACCGTACCAGGCGGGTGCGCAATACATGCATGCCATGTACACGGGAGTTCCGACACAAAGCCCGTTTCAAGATCCGGCTGTAGGAAATCGATTTCCACCGCTCCAGGCACAGCATACTGCCTATCCTCCTCAGTTCCAACCACAGTCGTCATTCGGGCAGGCAACCCAGGCCAATGTGAATAACTACTTACCACCTGCCCTCGAACCCCAACAAACCGGGATGACCCCCATTCAGCAACCACAGGCTACCAGCTCGAACGCCTTTGGCCCTCAACCTCCGCAAGCCCTCCAACCCCAAAAGACGGGTCCGCCACCACCAGTACGTTTTGGCGTTACTGAGGCCAAGAAACTGACCGCCCAACCGACAGGGCGCCGAGCGAACTTATCACAAGCTAGTAAGTTCGCCATGGTACGCTGCGCCAAATATCATCGAATCGGTTAGACTAACTGGTCACCTACTGCAGCGCCGCAAAACCCCTTTGGCTTCTAATTTAAAGTCTGCATGTAATATAGAGACGTCCAAGCCAGTCCCCTCCATACTCCTATGCCTGTTTTTATATATAAAAAAAGGTGAGAGACAGCCAGTACAAAGCTATAAAATAGTGCTAGAAACCAGCTCTTAATGTAATCTACAGCTTTTGTCTTGGGATGGAACATCACTGCATAAATGCATAAAAACACTAAGACTAATAGATATTTTATTTGTTATTCTATTGCAGTTGGAATTATAACGATCGCCGTATCAATTGAAGGGAGCTCAGTTAGATGGTACGCCCATCCCGCGAAAAATGACATTACAGGCTGTCTAGCCGGGTTGCCTAGACACGTCCGACCTCCGTGATGGAACGTGGAGAACTTCCTAGGCATGACGAGAGCGAGATTTGGCTGGCAATTCTACTCCTGATGCGACAGCATTTAGATCAATCTCGACTTCGGTGACTGGCTTTTTCTTCTTTTCTTCCACTTTGGGAGACTGAATAAACCTCTTCCTAACAGCATAAATCATCATGTAGAACCAATAAAAGTTCAAAAAAGTTAGTGTTGCATTACTGGCTAGGTATGCAATTGAAAGCCATTTGGGAATGTAGGTTTCCGGCGTCACGTAGGCAAATATGCCTTTGCCGGGTGAGGTCGGATTCTTGCCGCTGAGGGCGAAGATATCGCTGAAGACTTTGTAAGTCTGGTATGGCCCGTAGACGAGCCGGCAGGAGAAAAACGTGAACAGGAGCGCAAACCCGTTATAAAGTTGAGGATTGGAACCTGTCATATCGACTTTGTCCAGGAACCAGTGGATGTTCAGGAAAGGCGTGGAAAGCTCAAAGAGAATGAAGTTGCATCCGTAATAATTGACGAATGGTTTCTACCAGAAGTTAGCGCAGTCTCAACGGAATAACTACCAGGGTAAAGGCATACAAATCCCAGGCTGAATACGGTCAAAGCGGAAATGGCGTGAGCCAAGGTGCCAATACCGAAGACATCCAAATTCATGGCAGTAACGAAGAAGTCCCAAACGAAATAACCGACAGCCATGGACTGCAGGAGAGCTGGCGCTCCGGAATACCCCCATATGCGGCCTTCTCTGTCCATGATGCGGCGTTCCTCATCTACCCACTTGATCCACAAAGCGAGTCCGTTGATGAAGACGCTCTGAACCATGGAAACGACATGAGCATCCCAGTTAAGTCGCTTATTGCGGGACAGCTGTGAATAATGCTTTGGGGCGATGAGTCTGGAAAGGATTGGAGATAGAGGATAGAAGATGACAGAATAGAGTAGAGCGGCGAAGACAACTTCATGAATGTGTAGTGGCAGAGTCACTAACCCAAGATAACGCGACAGGGGACGAATCAATTCCGAGAGCCAGGGAACAGGCTGAAGGAAGAAGGGGTCCTTCATCTTGTCTGTCGATTCTGGCCCTGTTTTGGAACTCTCGGGGGCGAGAATAGTGTTGACAGTGCAGAAAAGGCGCCGTCTGGATGGGTGGAACAACGGACATATAAAAACAGGCGGCGATGGGTTGGTTGGGTGGTGAGCAAGTGACCAGGCCGCCAGACCGGCTAGCTAGTAAGGCACCCGAAATTGGTGGGCCGAGGTGGTGGACTCTTCAGAAGTGTTGGGGTTCTCACGTGGGCTGGGCAGGCCTACTAATCTATCTCATCATCTGCCACGTTTCGAGCAGGAGTGCCTCTTTCACCGTGCGCACAAGACTTGATCAGGAGGGTCTCGTTTTCCCTCTCTCCTTAGTGCTACCTACTGAAGTACTACTCTCATGATCAGCCGGGTGCTGTTTCCGACTGACCGTTGCTAGTCGCGATAGTACGAGGCAGGGATAGCGCGGCTTTTTGAGGGCAGTAAATTGTGATGTATGTAAACCATGAATGCTCCTCACTAAGCGCTACAAGCATACCCAAGGCAGTTGGCGCCATCTGAAGGCCGGGGGCAGCCGAAGCAATTCCGAATATTATCTAGTATGTTTGGGAAGTTGTCAGTCACTGATGGAATTGTAGGTGGACTGCCTTGGCGTTTTTGGTGACGGTGGGTCGTAGCTGTCTAATCACTAGTTACAGGTAGGTACCTAGGTACCTTAGTAGGTACCTAGGTAAGTGGGCGAGTATCTAGCTCCGACGCGCTTCTTCGAACTTCAACTTCCCACACCAAAACGCTACAATTTACAACCCTGCACAACCTTGTACCATGGCTGAAGCGCTCCGAGACCTCCTCGGCCTGGATTCGCCGTCCGAGACCGGAGATCTGGAATACCTCGAGCATCTTGCGGGCCTCTCACTTGAGTCGGTGCTCTCGTCCGAGCCTCAGAGCCTCGCTCAGAGCTCACAATCATTGTTGCGTTCCGTGCAAGCGCTATCAAAGCGATCCCACAAATCCATGGTTGGGTCAGCAATTGGACATGCCTCTCTGCGGGAAACAATACGTGACCTCGACCTAAAGGCACATGAGTTCGCCGCAGCTGTACCACGGCTCGATGCCGAAGCTGAACGCTTTTCCACCTCCGTCAGCAAATCTGGCGGCAGTCAGATCTTGGCTCAGCGAAAAGAGACACTGCATCTTCTTGAGAACTCAGAGCGTGTAGTGGATCTTCTGGAGTTGCCCGCCCTTTTACTCTCTGCTGTTGCAGCCAGTGCTTTTGGATACTCGGCGAGCCTGGATTTGTACAGCCATATCCGACGACTTTCATCCCTCTATCCAGACTCGGAGCTTGTGAGGTCTGTCATGTCGCAGGCTGACGATGCAATTCGTCAACTCGCCATTGATTTGATTGGTTCATTGACTGCTCCTAACCTAAAACTCGCAGCCGCGCTTCGCACAATGGGGTGGCTGAAACGCATTGTCCCCGAGCTGATCCCAGATATGCCTACAGAGGATTCACTTCCAGCTGTTTTCTTAATCTGCCGATTCTCGAATCTCATTACAACCCTAGAGGCTCTAGATCCACTACGAGAGCTCGCTGACGAAGAACGTATGCGTCAGCATCGCGCAGGGCAGTCTTGGTCCGGTGGCCAGCAAACGGAGCGATTCTTGAAGAGATTCATCGAAGTGTTCCGAGAACACAGCTTCAATATCATATCAATATCGAAGAACGCAGGCGGCGGTGCAGCTTCGCAGTCTGACTGCAACATCGACAGCCTGTGTTCCATTCCACCCGTTCTATCTGCCTTCCCTATGCATCTCGTTGGCATGCTACTTGAGACCTTGCGCATATACCTACCTGTGGTGAAAGACCAGGCGTCACGAGAAAGCATTCTAACGCAGGTTCTATATTGTGCAGGCAGTTTAGGTAGACTAGGTGCAGACTTTGGCATGCTAATCCCGTCTATCGGTGTAGCCGAATGGCCTGGTCTTGTCAGACGACACCGATTATTGGCAGGTCGGCTGGAATCTGTCATTGCAGACTACAAGACACCGTCTATGGGTTTGTCGGCCTAGGCCGCAAAAAGGGTGGGTCTATGCCATAGAGCGCCGCATGCGAAACCAACCACCAACCACCTAGCCTAGACCACCTAGGCTCGGCTAAATTTACATATCACACTGCGTGTCACATCTTCCGATCACTACCTGCCGTTAATTCTTCCTAGAATGACCTTTGAGAGCAATCCACCATGAACCAAACACCGCCTGCCGTAGGTGCGGCAAAACCCTCCAAGTCAAGTAAGGTTCCCGCAGTGCCATCTTCATCATAACGCACGGAATACATCCTGACAAAACATGCCAAGGTCGGCATTTTGTTTCCGGTTTAGGGTCAGGCATGTCTACTGCCATCATACTACAGCCTCTCGACCTTTTGAAGACGAGAGTGCAGCAGTCCGGTCAGCCATCTTTGTATAGCTCATGGCTGGAGCTACGTCGCTCCCCAAACCAGATTCGCTCCTTATGGAGAGGCACCCTTCCGTCTGCCCTCCGCACAGGATTCGGCTCTGCGCTGTACTTCTCGTCACTCAATTCTATCCGTCAATATGCGGCTGCGGCCAAGGCGCCAAGGGCTAGCCAGAGTAGCATGACTAGCTCTACAGCGCTGCCCAAACTATCGAACACGATGAATCTACTCTCCGGAGCCGCAGCGCGAACCTTGGCTGGCTTTGTTCTCATGCCTTTGACTGTTATCAAAGTGCGATTCGAGTCCAACTTGTACTCATACCCCTCTCTATTTAGTGCGGTTATTGACATCAAACGGCAAGAGGGCTTCCGCGGCTTCTTTTCTGGATTTGGTGCTACAGCAATTCGCGATGCGCCGTACGCTGGCTTATATGTACTCTTCTATGAGATGTTGAAATCACATCTCGGGTCTCTTGCCGAGGCTAGTTCAGCTTCGGATACCAAGACGATCATGGGCACCCCGTTGGCAGGCTCCATCAACTTTGGCTCTGCAATTCTGGCCGGGGCAGCATGTTCCGCCGTGTCAAATCCATTCGACGCCGTAAAAACGCGCATACAGCTTCAGCCGCAAAGGTATCGGAACATGTGGCAGGCTTGGTCTAAGATGATCATGGAGGATGGGTTCAGGTCTCTCTGGAGCGGCTTGGGGTTACGCATGGGACGCAAGGCCCTCAGTTCCGCGCTAGCATGGACATTGTATGAGGAACTGATTCGAAGATATGGATCATTGTAATATGTAAAACAGCTATGGTGAGGAACATGAATGGACTAGACATCTCGCTCAGAGCTCATTTCGTAATCGAGCCACAGTGTCATGCGCAGTATCCGGTAAAGTTCAACGTGACAACCTTGGCAACTCGTGAGTTATGGTCGGCCTCCAGCAACCCACATCATGAGTGGCGAAGGCGATTTGCTCCTCTTGCGCTCCTTCTTACGAACAACGAGCTCGATATCGCTCTTGTGGCGGTGGTGGTGTCGCTTATCTTCAATGATCAGGCGCTTCTCTCGGATATACTTGGTGTGTTTCCAGAAGTGATCTTGCTCCCATTCAGGAACTGGCCGCTTGATGATGACGAATCCAGCAGGGTCCTAGTTACGCAGTCAGTGTCTGTCTCTAGCGACATAGTGTCGGGCTGAACATTGCGAAGCACTCACAGCAGAGTCAAGATCATACTCAACCTTGAAGGTTCTCAGAGTCTCGATTGAGAGATGCTTGCGGGGCATTCGAGTGTAGGTAGCACGTTCATTCCTAGCTTCCGGGACTTTTTGCTTCTTGATGATGGCATTGATGGCCTCTTCGTCTAGTCCAGATGCGAGGAGCTGTTCCTGCAGACGCCTCTGATACTCCTTCTCGGCCGCTTTTTTTTCTTGTTCATGTTTTTCCCTTCGCTCTGCCTCTTCCTTCTTGTACTTTTCCACCGCGGCCTTTGCCTCCTTGTCTCGAATATCCTTCTCTGCGATGGCGCGTTCTTCATCGCGTAAACGTTTCAGTTCAAGCTCGCGCTTGATACGTTTCTCTTCTTCGGCCTGTGCCTCTCGGCGCTTGATCGCATCCAACTCCTCCTTTGCTCGGCGCAGCTCCTCGTCGTCCTGACGTTCCTTACTGGCGCGGCGGTGTTCTTTCTCCTTCGCTTGCTCAAGACGAAGCCTCTCTATTTCGCGGCGGTCCAGTTCGAGCTGCCACTCTTCTTTGGTCATGTACCGGCCTCGGGAGCGAGAGCGAGAGGGCGAGTATGAGCTGCGACGGCGAGATCGGCGTCGCCGAGATGGCTCATACTCGTCGTCAGAAGACATATCATTGTATATTTTGTTCTGTATAATGACCGGGCCAGTGGGTTGCGGGGGGGTGGTCCGCTCACGAGAGCGGCTCCGCGCAACAACACGCATACCTTGGTCGGGCACAAGGTACGAAGGGGGATAGTATTGTCTCGGCGCCGCGCTGACGTATCGCACAGGCTCCGGCGAGTGGCGCCGGCGGATGTGCACATCTAGGTCGTCCTCGTCATAGGAGTAGTGGCTCATCTTGGGTGGTTGCTGTGATGGGATATGCAGGCTATGATTATCGGATGCGTCGGTCCGAGAGCGCTGTTACTGAGGTATTCAGCCAGCCGGGCTGGGGGGATGGGCGATGAGGAGTTTTTATAAGCAGAACACTTGAGTCGCATAGGGCTGGCCATTCAGCGGCTGAAGCGGGGGCTGGTAGCCCACGCCACCGTAATCCGCGCCAGCCTGTTTTTAGTCGTCGCCCGGGTCGAGATCACCACTGAGCCTGGAATGAATTATAATCCGAGAGGGGCTGAGGTGCCATTGCCGCGGCTTTGGGGGTGATTTGCTCTATATTCGTCAGCTGCATCACAGAGTTTCGATGTTGTGGGACGCGGCAGCGGCACCACTGCCGCCGCCGTCCACTTAACGGCCAGTCAGCGGTTCCCATTTTACGCAGCATTAAAGCGTAGCACTTCTCCTAGCGATAGGTAGTTGCAGCCGGTGAGGAGCGTATGGCCTTTAGTGGTTGTCCATCTATGCTCTGGGTGTGGACTTCTTTTGTGGTAAAAGGCCTTGGCAGTACACACTCTAACTAAACTCATCGGCTGCCGGGAACGCGGCGTCCTGGTATGTAGAGCTGCGTTCAATAGAGCTGGCACAACCACCTTGGATTATGCTGAACACCAATGCTGGACGATGTGGGGAGTGGGCGGATGAAGCTTCCTCTATTGTCTTCTATATAGACACGTTGTCTGCCATCTACATTCTGAGGAAGTTCGTTTATTGTCTCGGTCGCAGCGTTCCGCTCCGTGTTGATCCAAACCTATGCACTGACACGATCCGAGGCAGTGGTCATCGTTTCGCCTTGGTCACGTCGTGTCGGAGCTGGCCAGTCAGGCTTTTCGTAGCATTTGTTCAATATGCTCACGGCTGTTCTTGTGTGTCGTTTCCAGGTACACTAGCCTTTGTCCGAGTTTGTCTACCTCGCTATTCAGGTGTTTGGTCTCGTCTTGTAGCTTCTGCGTCATCTCTCCAACGGGTAGGGCGGCGAACCTGAATCGTCAGTTAGTGGGTGGGTGGACTGACGCGGCAGGTGCACTGACATCTTGCCTACGCCTTCGTATACTACGGCCGCCTTCGGCAGGGTGCTGAGTTCGCTCAGTGTGAGCTTCACGAGGCGCTGCTCTCGCTGCTTGCCAGCTATTTGGGTACGCGCAATGCCGATCTGCTGCTGTGCGGATGCAGCCTGGGCCTCAATCTCGCGAGCCAGCTAGGCTTCCATGTTAGTTCGGTCTGTGCTCATGTGCGCCTTCCATACCTTCTGCAACGCCTCGCTCGAGATCGACATATTTGGTCGCGGACAAGGAGGTACGAGGTTATGTAGAGGCTGATTCCAATGAAGTTCTTCCCACTGTGACCCGATGTGGGGTCGATGGTGGTCCCATCTGCATACCTCGCTACCCTACATCGATGCAAGTCATCATCACAGCGCACGCCGGCTCGTCTTCTCTCGACGTGCGTTCGCTATTGTGTCTTTGTGTGTCTCGCCATCGACCGCCAGTTCTCCTGTCTTCTCCTGTCCACACAGATGCTGCTGGGTGTTGACTGGGTTGGCTAGTGACACCAAGCCGTCGGGCGGTATTGGTAGCCGTACCACGAACGGAACAACGAGCCATGTACAGCAACACACCACGGCGGCGCTCACTCTAGCTTCCTCCCCCGACGAGTGTGACAGACACGGCGGACCTCTGGGATGGAGGTGAACATGGACGGCCAATAGAGCTCATACTCCGTATCATGCGCAGCTAGGCAACGACGGAGCCATATGCCCCAAACTATATAGTAGTACGCTGGAAATGTTAGCTTGTGCGACTCAGACGCGAGATCATAATTACCACCTATAGCGCAGGTTAGCTGGAAAAGGCGGAATATGGAAGAACAGGCCGTTAGCTGACACACCGAAGCCAGTCATCAGATGCCACCAGCCATGACCCTCTAGTAGTACTGCCCACGGCAAACCGATCTCACGACGCCACCTTCGAATTTCGCTACAGTAAATATTGTCCAGGTTCCAAACGAGGAAACCCGTCAAAAACACGGCAAGACCTACAAGCTGAGTGAGTAAGTGGGGGTGAAACCCGAGACGGCGACGTGCGTGACCAACCAGTAGCAACCATTGCCCATAGAGTGATAAGGATCTTGGTACCGCCATCACCACGACGTGCCTTGAGCGCTGGACGCAAATGGTACTCCATCACCCACATGCCGTGAAGGACAACAATGGCAGTGAGAACACCGTACGCTGTCTGGTGGAACTCCGGGTCCTTGGTTACATGATAATACACCTGCCATAACAGTCAGCAGCGTGGCTCCATCAAAGCGACGGCGGAGAAATATGTCGGAGAAGCTCTACCGAGATGAATGCCGAAAGACCAAGGAGGCCGAGGCCAAACAGACATGAGAATACAAGAGAGCGGCAATAGGAAAAGCTTGCAAACATCATGAGGCAAGTCGTATAGATCATGGAAAGTTCATCCCAGAGCTGCATCGGGTCTGTCAAGTTGCGAATTAGTGACGAAGTCCACGTCAGAGTAGAGTCAGCCCCTACACTTAAGGGATGCATGAAATGCAACGGATCCCAGGCCAACGAGCATATAACCGCCAAACGCAATTAAGAATATGCTATCATGAGATTGGCGCAGGCAGCTCCGAATACCTCGGAACCCCAGGTATAGGAATGCCGAGTTCGTCAAAGTCTCTATCATATCAGCGACGTCACAGTTCCCCCGGCCGCTCGAGAACCGACATTACACAGTTCCGCACAGTAGTACGTCAGGATGTAGTCCTATGAAGTGTCAGACAGAAATGTAAGCACATTAAGTCATCGATCGACGATACACACCTCCTCGCACCAATTCAGAGTTGACGTTTGCCCTCCCCAGAAGCCCGAGCCATGAAAAGGCTCGGGGTAAGGGAAGCGGATTAGTCGGAATGGGCTGGGTGAAACCATCGCTTGCAGCAACCAGGCAGAGAGCTCTGTAGATAAGGGAGAAGTGCGAGATACAATCAACTAGAAGGAAGCCCAAGCCTCGAATGAGTACCAGTCGCGTAACTTCGCTTGCTTGATCAAGTTGTGCTCACCATAATGCGACCTCGTCGAATACGCGGTGACCCACCACCTCACATACATTCTTAGTACAGCTGCTACATGTACCTTTTCGAGAACACATCATTAGGGTACTTGCAGAGGTACCTGGACGACACGAGCCACTAACAACCACCCGCCACTACGCAGGGGCACATGCAAAAGATGCCAGCGGGGCAACCAGCCGTCTTTGTATACTCCAAAGACTGATACAGAGGCCCGGAGAGCGGTCTCCACACGACACCGCGCAATCATGAAAGGGCAGAAACAGGGACGGTCATGATCCCGCCACCAAAGATGCGTGTCTATTTCGAACATTTCTTACACGGCTGTGGAAGAATGGTGGCTTGTAATATCAAATTTGTGTTAGTGATTAGCGTCGTTAAAAATTTCGTAGACACCATGAAGCGTGGCGAGTAGGCCGCGAAGTGCTTCCGAAACTAGTAGAAAAATAAAGAAATGAAAATAAAAGCCGTCCCTCCTCAGGTAGAAAGTATACCAGCTCTAAAAAGGCAGGGCAATTAAAGTCGTAAGTAATAGGATTTTATCTAATTACTTATAAAGGTCCATATTCTTGCACGCAAGCCTTCAGATTGCTTTTATGTTGGCACGAAGCTCTGCGATCATACTCTCTCCTGGGAAAAAAAAAAAAAAACGCCGCAAACAACACAAGCAGACTCGCCGCCGCATAGGCCACCTAGCTTAGCGTAAAATAACCGTCCTTGAATTTTGGCGTCGAAGAATTGCACGAAGAGCTAAAATGAAGGGAGATATTGCTAGATAAACCAGTACGCGCATAGGTGATGATAATCTGCTATATACACCATCCTAGAATAGTAAGTAATAAAACAGCCCTAACTTATTATAATAACAACAAATAGCTATTTCGCGAGAAAATTCTGAAAGGCTGATTGGTCAATCACAACGTTTCCCACCGCTTGTAGTCGCTTCCTGCCATCCTTCTGTTTCTCCAACAGCTTCCGCCTTCTCGTGATGTCGCTGGCGTGCAATTTCGCAAGCACGTCTTTGCGAAATGGCTTAATAGTCTCACGAGCAATGATTTTATTGCCGGCTATTGCCTGGATGACGACCTCTACGCAAGTTCTCCAAGTTAGGTTTCAGGCTTAAGTCAATTATCATCGTATTCACTCACCGAACATTTGCCTGTTAACGTGTTCTTTGAACTTGGTGACCCACTGTCTGCCGACACGCTCGACCTGGGAAGCATGAACAATCTTACATATGGCATCAACCGGCTGCTTGTTCACGAGCAGTTGTACTTTGGAGAGCTTGCTTTCTCGCCAACCGGCGTCCTCGTAGTCGAGTGTGGCGTATCCTTTACTGTTGGGTATGTTAGAGTCTTACTCGCTGCTGCAACGCGTTAGTTACCCACGACGTACCTCGATCCTTTTAGCTTCCCAAAAAGGTCCTCTACTAGTTGAGCGGCAGGGATATCATACACCAGAATAACCTGATCCCTGTTAAAAAACTCGATACTCTTCTGCTGTCCCCGATTTGCCTCGCAAAGCTCAATCACTCGTCCAAGATGCTCCTCGGGTACTGTTATGGTCGCCTTGACGAAGCTGTTCGGGGTATGCCAGTTAGCCATGTAAGCGCGATCGGCCCAACGACGGGTGCACTTACGGCTCTAGCAGCTGCGCGCTCTTCACATGCGGATGCGAGGTATCGGGGAACAGGGCAGGGTTTTGGACAACCTCCTCTTTGCCGTTGCTCCATACGATTTTGGTTGGCACGGTAGGCTCCGTGATGATGATGCTCCGGCCGTGCTCTTGCTTGAGACGGTCCTGAAAAACAGAACAGTGCAGGCTACCTAAGAACCCGAGACGCCAGCCCGCTCCCAGTGCTTCCGAGTGGTCCTTCTGGAGTGTCACACTGCGATCGTTCAGCACCAATTGGTTAATGCTGTCCGCGAGTCTGCTGTAGTCCCCCTGATCGGTAGGGAAGGCGGCCACAAAGACCATGGGCTTGGGTTCCTCAAAACCAGGGCATGGCTCGACGACATCCTCGCTGCCAACCACTGTGAATGTGTCCCCGAGCTTGGCATCTTTCATCTGTTTCATGCCGGGGTTGAAGTACACGTAGCCAACCTGTCCCGCACTCAATACCCTTTGTGGTGTTGCATCAGGAAACTGGACGCCGACTTGCCCGACAGAATACTCCATACCGGTACCAAGCGATACAACATGATCCCCAGCCCGGATCCTGCCATCGAAGATCCTCACAAGCAGAACCACGCCGCGGAAATTGTCGTACCAAGAATCCACAAGGAGCATCTTTAGAGGTTTGTTGCGATCGCCGACTGGATACGGCATCTTCTCGATGACCGCCGGAAGCACCGCATCAATACCCTTGCCCGTCTTTGCACTGACAAGGATGGCATCCTGGGGGTCTAGCTCGAAGCTGTCTTCGATATGTTTCAAGACGGAGGGAACATCGGCCGATGGCATATCGATCTTGTTGACAACGGGTATCAGCGCCAGGTCCTGCGCAAAGGCCATGTGAAAATTCGAGACTGTCTGTGCTTGGATGCCCTGGCTCGCGTCTACTAGCAAAATGGCACCGCCGCAGCTGGCATAAGAGCGTGTTACTTCAGCTCGGAAGTCAACGTGGCCAGGTGTGTCAACCAGATGCAGCAGATAATCCTCCTCCTTGTAGTTGTAAAGCATTGTACATGTCTGCGCTTTTACTGTGATTCCGCGCTCCCGTTCGACATCGAGTTTATCCTGTCGGTGGTCAGCTTTTTGATTCTAACTCGTCGTCCCCCTTGCCTGAGAGGCCGCGCGGACATACCAGGATCTGCTTGTTCGCGTCGCTCGCCGAAATGGTGCCCGTGTGCTCGAGCAACCGGTCGCTAAGTGTGCTTTTGCCGTGGTCAATATGTGCGACTATGCAAAAATTTCTATATCTCTCGATAGGAATGGCCGCTATTCGCGCTTCGAGCTGTGCTGGGGTGGGCTTCGTCTGTGAGGCAAAGGACCGCCTCCATGTCGCGGGATGCTCCCATCTGGAGGTTGGAATGGGGCGCGCAGTCAAGCATTGTCGAGTCCATGCTCGCGCTGCCGTCCCGACCAGGTTCATGAATAAGTTTCGCCCCTGTCATTGACGGAAGATCCGCGGGCCTGTTTCAAAGCTCTTTGCGCGTTCGTGCAGGTAGTTAGTTACTCGTTCTTTGCTAGGTCCAACTTTCTCTGGACACGCGCCGGCGGCGGCATCGGGGGGAGTGTATACTTGGGGCATGGCACAAACAGGGTAAAAAGCGCACCGCATTTCTCGTTTAGAATAAACACGTCCATATTATTTTGTGCAATTTCTTGCAATAGTGTGAACTACTTTGCTCTATTTCGAGACCATTGCATCGAGACCGTTGCTTCCAAGTCACTCGGTAGTACTGTGCAAGTCATTCGCCCCGCACCCATCGTTCCAATTATACCCGCGCGCGGTCTGATTCTACTATTTAGTTATGCTAGAACCCATTCGCTCCCTCTCTTGATGAACTTTTCTAGTAGTAAACCAAGGTCAGCCAAGGCAAATCGGCAGATATAAAAACCAAAGAATTCGGCAGCGTGGCGTGTACAAAGCTCCAGGCCAACTTGCGTCTTGTCAGCATGACGCAAGCCAGGGTCGTCCACCTGGCGAGCAATTTGATCTGTGAGATGTTAGTAACTCGAAAAGATTTGAATGTAGAGGCGCCTTTTACTCACCAACAGCCTGTGCCGCATCAAACAAGCGGGCTAGTGAACTCATATAGTTCGCATTAGGTCCAATGAACTGTGCTTGGCTAAGGTCACGTTTTGGCGGACGGCTTGTCGGCTGCGCTGTCATGGGCAAACTGGGCATGCCAGTGTCTCCCTTGCCTCCGTCTCCCACGGCGGCCTTACTCATATTGTACGCGCCAGTAAGCGCAACCCCCGAGCTCTTGGATCGTAAGCGTCGCCATGAAAAGGACGGCTTGTTTGATACGCTACCCGAGCGGGGGACACTGGAGGCACCGTCTCCTTCGCCACTTGCCTCTTTGAAAAGCGTTCCTGAACCCTGTACCCCAACGTCATTTCCAAGTTTGCGAGTGAGTGACGCTTGAACTTGCTCGAGGATGCCTTCTAGCGACTGCATCTCCTCCAGAACAGCATCCGCGTCGCACGTGTCCACTCGGGCGAGTTTCAGTAGGGCGGCTGTTAGGAGGTCGCAATTTGCAATCTTATCGTCGACATTTTTCAATTTCACGCCCTTCACTTTCCAAACGTCACGAGGTACAAACAGCTTCGAGCTGACATAACCACCTCGCGGATGTACTAGTGTCTGGAAAATGCATCTCATAAGCCAGAATGGTCGGAGCATGAAGTCGTGAGGGCACGGCTCTAGGGGCACCGGGGCATCCGGGAGCCCATTATCCGCTGATCCAGGATTGGTAGGCTGGTGGAAGTGGTCATCAAACAAGCGGGCCCCTGTCGATGAAGTGTCGAGATTGTCCCGGAACTCTGAGCTCATAGGCGTTGGAATGGTGGGCACTGCCGGAGTTCTTGAACCGCCAAACTGGTTGCTCGACGGGGTACCGGGGGACATATCTGATGGATCTTCGAGGTTCGACAATGACATGTTCCTACTCTTCATACTGCGTAGGCTAGAGGATGAAAAATTCTTCCGCAACTTGTTGGCAGCAGTTGGAGAAGTCGGCTTAGCTGATACGGTTTCATCCAAGTCCGCGGGGGTTTGGTTGCTTCTTAGGAATGTGAGGCTGGACGGATCGGAAGCAGTGACGTCTATGGATGGGGTCGAACGTGCATGGGAAACGGTACGATTGCGCCCAGTTGCCGTAGACGGCCGTTCGTTCTCTTGTTCTCCGGCAGGCCCCGGCCGCTCCGAGTGCGACTGAATGACCAACGGGCTTGGGCTCGGCTTTGTGGTGTCGATCTTCAGTTGCTTGGGATTCTGTCCGGACAGGCGACGATTCCTTACACTCTGCAGAGGCGATGTGCCACGCGGTGTTGGAAGTTCAGGTAGTGAGGTGTTAGGTGGTGGCAAGCTTGGCCCTAGGCCCTTGATGATGCTTGAAATTGACTTCTTCTCCATGAATGGCCGTACAGGCTCAACCTGGGATATCGGTTCAGGCGGCGTGTCTCCTTGTCTCGTGGATGTCTCGCGTTCCTTATCACGGGTAGCTATGATGGGCACTGCTTCGTTCATAGTGAAGTCGCCAATGTCGTAGTCACGGGCCATTTCCTCCAGCATCCGCTCTTCATCATCGGAGGAGTTGTCGTCATAGAAGCCGTTTTGAGTATCGGGGGGTTTGTAATGTCTGGGTGAGAGTAACTCAGCCACGTCTGTGCTGTTGGAAAGGGAAAGTGTTTCCTGCTCCGTCTGGCGAACTCGTTCGCGCGCAATCTCAACTTTCCGCAAAACTCTTGCTACTGCTTCTTCGCCTGTATCTCTTTCGCCCAAATCAGACGCCCCCATGGGCTCGTACCCGTCATCGTACGCAGCTTCGATCGCCGCGTCAAGGGCGGTGTCAAACTCGGTTTCCGTGGTGCCACTTGCGCCCCGCAAATGTTTCCTTCGCAGTCCTTGCGATGAAGTCCTCGAGTGAATTGATGATGTTGTAGAGCCTCCCGATTCGCCAATCCCATCAAGCCAAGAGTTTTGACTGCTTTGACGAGTGTGACCTACCTTATCCTTCGAGTCAGATCGCCCGGTGTAAGTATGGCCGGGTTCATACTTTGGATATTGCGATGGCGGGCTCTTCAGCGGTGAGGCTGCCCGGTTTAACGGCTGGGGCATGTCGAGAGCTCGATCTTGTGAGCCTGTTGGGGTATGGTTGGAGCGAGTGCCAGATCTTGAAAATGATGATTGTAGCATGCCTTGCTGGCTATTTGGGGCTGTTCGATGCCATTCTGTAGCTCTGATATTAGGAGGCGGTTGGTCGTTGGGATACTGTCGAGTGTGCGACGGCGGTGAGGCTGGCTGTCGAAGGTGACCTCGGCTCGGGTTCGAGCCCTCCGCTCGTTTACCCACATCAGGTGTCATCACGGTAGACGCGATGCTGGCGGTGCTGTATTGGTTCCGGGACGGCTCCGGGCTGTACTCATCGCTGCCGGGCCTAGCAGGCAGCGCCTTCGATACCGTATCCTGAACCTGCACTGGCCCTATTTGGTCCAGTTCTTCTATTCGACTAGCATAAGTTTGACGCTGTTACGGTATTAGTTCAAGCGGCTTTCGTCACGTCAAAGTCAATACTACTCACAATCGCTTCCAGCTTCCGTTTATCCTCATCGCCAGATGTTCGTCGCAATACTTGCTGCAGGAGATCGCAGGCCTCCGAATACGCGAGGCGAGCGCCCTCGAGGTTCTGCGCATTGTCGAGCTGGACAGCAGTGTTCGCCTTTTGCAAGGCACGCGAGAGCATCGCTTTCTGAGACGGTGGCTTGGCCGCCTTTCCCTTGTCGACGTCGTTGCTTCCCTTTGAGCTGCGACGGCGGCCATGGCCCCGCGCCGTTTGGCCGTCGTGTTGCCCTTCTTGGGGCATCTGGCGGCCGGCCTGTTCGGGTGACGGGGACTCGGTAAGCGGGCTTTGGACGCGGGAGGCCAATGACTTGTCCGGGTTCCTGTCGAGCGGCGGGAGCAGTTCGGGCGGGGGCAGAAGCGCAAATGGCGGAGGGCTAGCGGCAGCTCGCAAGTCTGCGAAGTCGGGGTTGAGGCTGGCGGGCGTCCCTCTTGGCTGGATGCTCGAGGTATGATGCTGTGATAGAGTTGCGGCGCCCTGTGAGTCGTGGCAATCGAATCGCCCGTATTGATTCAGGGCGGGCCGCTGCAAGACTTCGCAGTGCCTTGGGCTGTGAGCTCTCCAAGGGGTGTCGGGACCTGGCGATGTATCAAGCTCATGCAGGTCCTCGCCTGTCACGATGTAGGTTCGTTGGTACAGGAAATGATCGGCAGCGGATGTGGCCCTGGTGCTCTCTGCGGTTGACTCGCCGCCCTGTGTAGATAGTCCCTGCAAAACTGGCGGTGGTGGTAGCAGCGATGAAGTTCTAGGCGGGCGGGGGGCGGGAAGAGAATTCGCATTGAAGTGTGAGGACGGCGGAGGGAGCGACGACTTCGGGTTGGTGACAGAGTTGGCGATGGCGGCGGCTCTCAGGGCTGTGCGTGTGACAGAGGCAGTTACGGCGTCTTCGTTGCTGTCGTCAGGCTCTGTATGAGCTTTCGGCGGCGAGTTGGGCAGCCCGGTGTCGTCGTGCGGAGGTTGGTGATGTGGCATCCTTTGGCTTGGACGGTGCCGCGGTCGCTTTTCGCACACTTGCACAGACAGCGCAGTGACGGAGTCCGCGTTGTGCTCCCTAGCGTTTCAACCGAATCAGACGATGACTGGCTACTAACCTACTCCAGGGGATGCGGGGCCATCGCAATTCGGGCGATAAAGGTTCATTTCACTTTTGCAAAGTTGATGAGTGCTGGAGATGGAGCTGGATGGGGAAGGGGGACCGTGAATGCCCGCCCTGGTTTTAACGGCTCCCTGTGTGACTGCTGGGCATTGTCTGAATCGATAATTTGATCTTAACTGCGATGGCTTACACAAGTGCGGAAGCACAGCAAGGGGCCGAGAAAGCATTTGTTGCGGTGGGGTTGCTCCTGCAAGGGGCCACCGGGCGGTTGCAACGCCGACTTCTCATGTCCAATGTGCTAGGCCTGGCACTGATGAGTTATCTGTTTTGCTTCGGGATCATTGCACCCGGCGGCGAGGTGGTGTAGCAGGCCCTTATGACTGTTACGTCTAAATATGGTTCCAAATCCACGGCACCAGCTCGTCGTCTGTAAACAGCGTGCGTGCACCTTAAGAGTGGAAACGACAACCTCAACGGCCACATCAGGCACTTAGAAGTGCCAGTTGTTGTTAGAGTACATGGGTAGCATGATTGCAAGCGTACCTACCGAGGGGGTACTTGACATGATTTTTTGTAGAAATCGCTAGGAGGGCTTAAGCACAGATAAAAAAAAAATATGCGAAAAACTGTGAGTCTATAGACACATCTTAAAATATAGTACAGGTAGGCAACCTTTATGTCAGAGGCGATGAGTTAGTACCTAGGTAGTACTAGGTAGCACCTAAAAAAGGATTTCTGGCATCCCCACATGCCAATAAAAAGCTTGTCACGAGCGCGCCAAGGCGAGTAAACCAGTTCTATCAGGCGCTTCGGGTGCAGGGCATAAACCCCAAGCACAATGGCGAGTGTCGACGACATATTCAAGGTAACAGACAAGAAACGAATAGCAAGCAAATACAACCGCTAACCTGCTCGCCAGAGCGCGGGGCTCCAGAGTACCGGCTTACAGAACAAAAGAAGGCTTGACGCCGTGCGCGACCCAAGTATGCTCGAAATAAATGCAACGATCAATAGTAGAAACAGAATGAGCTGATGGGATAACAGATGAAATATATAAATCAAGCCGGTTGTCGACCGATGGCGATTCGAACCGCCGCGCACGAGTTGAAGATGATCAGGTTGAAAACGATGACGACCAGGATTTCGGGCCAGAGTTGCCACCCGACGATAATGGCAACGAGGATGAAGAAGGCCGCTTCTTTGGAGGTGGTATCAGCAAGCAGGAATCGCAAGTACTTGACTACGTCGACGATGCGGACGTTGGGGCTGCGCCAGAGCAGATTGACGCCGGGTGGCTGCGCAAGATCGCTCTAAATTTCGAAAAGCACATCACAAAAAACGCAGAGCTGCGAGCTAAATTTGAGAGCGAGCCTCAGAAGTTTATTGAAAGCGAAGCCGACCTTGATTCAGATATCAAGAGCCTCTCGATTCTGGCCGAACACCCCGAGCTGTATTCTGAATTCGTGAAGCTCGGCTGCACTGCTAGTCTTGTCGGCCTGCTGGCGCATGAGAACACAGATATTGCAATCGACGCCATCGAGGTTATTGGTGAGCTCACCGACGAAGATGTAGCCGCAGAAGAAAGCCAATGGACCGAGTTGGTGGACGCGTTGTTGGACGCTGATCTACTTGACCTCGTGGTATCCAACCTTTCACGACTCGACGAAAACGATGAATCCGACCGAAACGGCGTCTATTATGCTCTTGGAATTTTGGAGAACTTCTGCTCCAAGAGCCAGTCTACCGATCGAATAGGTAACGAGAAGCGTTTAATACGCTGGCTTATCCAGCGCATCCAGCGCAAGGAAGCTACCGTGACACAAAACAAGCAATATGCCGCGGAAATCCTGGCTCTCGTCGCGCAGGCCTCAGACAGCAGCAGAACGGCACTTGCCGAGGCCGATGCAGTAGAGAGTCTTCTCCAGCTCGTCGCTCCGTATCGCCGACGAGATCCTGACAAGAGCGGCGAAGAAGAAGAGTATATGGAGAACTTATTCGAGGCCCTAACGTGCATCGTGGATTCAGATGCTGGTAAAAGCAAGTTTCTAGAAGCCGAAGGCGTCGAGCTCTGCCTTATCATGTTGAAGGAGGGTAAAAAAGCCAAACCCCCAGCGTTACGCCTGCTCGACCATGCCGCTTCTGGTGTACTCGGTGTTGATATCTGCAACAAGATTGTCGAGGGTGGAGGGCTGAAAAACTTATGTACTGCCTTTATGAGGACACACGAGCTCAGGATTATCGATCACCTCGTCAGTATATTTGCAAATATGCTGCGACGCTTCCCGTCTGAGTCCCCTGAACGCATCCGAACTCTCGCCAAGTTCGTGGAAAGGGACTACGAAAAGACTACCAAGTTGGTCAAGCTCTTCCGTGACTACGAAGGCAAAGTATCTGCTGCGATGCAGCAAGTTCCGGCCAGATTACCACAGGGTGGTGATAAGGAGCATGAGTACGAGATACTCGCAGCCAGGCTCGATAACGGACTGTTTACATTGCAACTAATTGCTGTTGTCCTGGCATGGCTTGTCGCGGAGGACAATGGCGCAAAAAACATTATCAAAAAGTTGTTAGCGGACCGCGGTGAGGATTTAAGTTCCCTGCGAATGCTAATGCAGGAGCAGAAAGGGGCACTGGATACAACTGAAGTGGATAATAGAGACCTGAGTGATATGCTGGGTGTGCTGGTCGAGTCTCTTGAATAATTTCGATCTCTAGGAGGCCTGTTATACAACGCGCCTTCTGTAGCAACCAGGAAGTGATGAGTAAACTAATAGGGACAATGGTGAAAAAGAATCCGGACATCGCAATACTCTTGGACATCGTAATACTCTTAGCTCATCCAACATCAAGCTTCATCGACAGTCTGGAGAGGTGCCCTGTGTTGACCTTAGGCAGCTGTGGGAGCTACGGGGTTCACGTCGAAGACGGCAGCTAGGAGCTTCTTAACAACAGCATCCTGCTTCGACTTCCCAGCCTCGGTGATTTGCTTAATTTGCTTGTCGGCTTCTTTGTTCGCGTCGTCCTCAGCTTGCTTGTTGCCTTTGCTATGCTAGAGAGGTGATAGCAGTTAGTAACCGCAATCATATGGATGTTGGGTGGCTGGTAACGTACTTCAGCCTCGAACTTCTTGTATTCATCTTCTTTCTTGGCCTTGTATTCGGCGATTTCCTTCTTGGCCTCGTCACGGGCTTCCTTGACACGCTTCGTGCGGACTATATTGAGGTGTTAGATAGCCTCCTGGTCGCAGTGGCCTATAGCCTAGATGGAGGTACGGTAGACTCCTATACGCACATTCTCTGGCTGAATGGCAAGCACCTTATTAGCAGACCGATCACTCGATACGGCAGCACGGATGAACTTACACTTTTGCACAATCTTAGAGGCCTCGCGCTCAGCCTATGACCACGTTAGTACCCCTGCGCTTCTACCTTCAAGAAGTTAATCATGTAATAGTCACGCACATCGAGGAGGGTCTGAATGCCCGCCGAGTTCTGTGCCGACTTCGTCAAGTTAGTTACCCGAGATAAACCGAGTATAGAGATATGGTGCCCAATGCGAGAGGGTAACGGGTGGTTTCTTTTCTAACCATTGTGGGACAGCAAGCACTGTATTCTCGCAAACTTCGATGGCGAGCTGGAGGCGGCGAGTTGGCGCTTGCTAGGACTGGACAGTATTGATGGATGCTCCGATGAGGTTGCAGACTGGAAAGGCTAGATGACGTTTGGTGCTGTAGGTAGAGTGACGGGTTGCGACCGAGCGGGTTCGCGTCTTGGTGGGGCTCTCCGGCGACCTGTGCAGGCCCGACCTCAAGCTTTTCCGATGCACCAGCTTTCAGTCAGAGCGCCAATCGGAACGTAATTGCTGGCTCTGAGCTAGCTATTCTATCCCAGAACTGGAATCACCGACGAATAAACAACAATCCATAACACTCAAGGGGCAAACACTATGTCCCGAGCCTCGAATCTGACTCTTTTGGGCACCTCGCTCTTTGCTGCTGGTACCATTGTCTTCGTGCATTTCCAGCAAAGGTTCGAACAACAGGTAGGTAACCCTTTCCAGGTAGTAACGGCAGAAAAAAATCATACGCAACGCGTCCTTGCTGATGATTTGACGTCGCAGGCTATGCACGAGGGTGTCGTTCGCGACATGGAACAGCAGCGAATCAAGCGCGAACGCCAGCTCGATTTCGATATGCAAAAGGCCCTGGAAGCAGATTACAAACGTGAACAAAATGTCCACAGCTCATTAGAGACACCGATGCAAAGTGATAGCGGCGGGAACAGATCATAACCTGCGCTCTGGCGAATGCCATGCATCTATTGTACAACACCAACTACTTGTAAAAATGCAACAGATTACCAACGACATATTGCGGCGGTTCGCCTGGCATGTGTTTGCTGCTATTGTTGATATACGAGTGCTGAGCAATGCACCTTCGGGACTGATATCAGTCACAATTCTCCGTTTACTGCGCCATACTAGTTACGTTTCACGCTGATCCTTGCGTACCAAAAATCACATCCAGCTTAGCCACAACGTTTTTGAATACTTTGCATCATAATTCCCGTGTTTAGACCAAAAAAAAAATAAGGAAGCTGGATATTACAGAAGTGCATTTTCGCGACTTCAATGCTCGGCTTTCGTTCACCTAATAGAGGCGCCAGATCTGTCCGTAAACATACGTGCTGCAATGTTCATAGATTGAAGTTCCTGGAACAGCAGCTTTGCCGCGTACGGAATGTGGATTTGGGCAATCTTGGTCTTATTCTTGCAAGGTCTGCATTCGAACGATTGCTTCGAAAGGTTTCTATAGTATCGTTAGTAACTTGTAGCTTTGATATAAGTTGAGTAGACTTACGCAATCGGCGTCATCAGGCCGCAGATCTCACAAATGTGCACTCGGAAGGCATCAGAGACTTCAAACAAGCGCTCCTTCAGGAAAGCCGCCGCACCATGCGCAATCATGCAATCACGTTCCATTTCACCGAAACGCAACCCACCATCTCTTGCACGACCTTCCACTGGCTGTCTCGTCATGATCTGCACAGGGCCACGCGCGCGGGCGTGGATTTTGTCATCCACCATGTGACGTAGTCGCTGGTAATAAGTAGGCCCGAAGAAGACCTGGGCACGGAGTTTCTTGCCGGTGTGGCCGTTATACATGATTTCGAAACCGCGCGACTGATAGCCGTGCTTACGCAAGAGGTCCGAGACAGAATCGACAGTGACATCGGTAAACGGAGTAGCATCACCTTCCATGCCTTCCAATGTCGAAACTTTACTCAAAAGACACTCGATCAAATGGGCGATCGTCATTCGAGATGGAATAGCGTGTGGGTTGATGATGATGTCCGGTGTGACGCCTTCTCTCGTAAATGGCATGTCTTCCTGTCGGTACGTGACACCGATTGTACCCTTTTGGCCGTGTCGTGAAGCAAATTTATCACCGATCTGAGGTATCTTGGTTGTCCGAACCCGGACCTTGACGTACTTGACATTGTCGGCGTTGACAGTCACAATGACTTGATCGACGATACCGTTTTCTGTACTACGCAGAGGCGTCGAGATGTCACGACGCTGATGTGCGGTTGTGCGTGTGCCCAGGTCTTGCGTCTCTGGGTCGATTGGTGCAGTTTTTCCAATGATGATATCTTCTCCCGAGACACGAACACCAGGGGCGACGATGCCGTCTTCATCAAGCTTGTCATAGGTACCATGTTTCATGCGAAGGGTACTTTGGTGAAACGGCTTTTCGAAAATTTCTGTGTAATTCAAGCCCACCTTCTTCTCCTGATCGGAGTAAGAACGGAAGAATAAGCTTCTGAATAGGCCACGATCGATACTGCTTTGGTTCATGATGACGGAATCTTCCTGGTTGTAACCAGAATAACACGCAATGGCGACGATCGCATTTTGACCTGCGGGTAGTTCTCGGAATTTCAAGAACTCCATAGATCTAGTCGTCGCCAAAGGCTTCTGTGGGTAGTACAGGATATTGGCCATAGTATCCATACGACGGGAATAGTTTGTCAAAAAGAAGCCCATGGCCTGTTTACCCATTGCGGATTGGTAGGTATTGCGAGGAGACTTGCTGTGTTAGTCCATGAATTGTGGATATACTTGGGATGGGAAACTTACCTGGTTGTGGTCTGGGAAAGGAATGATACTTGCACAAATACCCAAGATCATACTGGGATGAATCTCGCAGTGAGTGTACATGTGAGTGGTTGGGTTGGTTTTTGTCTTTAGGCGCTTGTTCAAATCACCGCCCTCGTGATCGTCATCGACAGACAAGCCCGCCTTTTGAAGTCGATAGAGCTCCAAATCCTCTGGGGTCATGCAGATCATTGATGTCTCCTCCTCTTCAGCATCCAGATACTCTATCGCACCAGCTTTGATCAGACCTTCCCATCCCATCTTCAGTTCCGGGTCGTCATGTGGGTCCGCTTGCTCTTGTGCCAGCTTATTGACCAAATCCTTGGTAAGACCAAGCTGGCCCTTTTCAAGGCCAGTTTCTGGGTCATTCTTTTGCTGGACTGTAAAGACGGGCCGCATGACCCGGCCAGCGTCGGAAAAGATCTTGAATTCCTGGTCACGGATTTCTCGGATGAGAGACACCTCATACTGCAGATACGACTTGCGGCGGGTGTCAAATACCTGGTCGACGAGGTGCTTGGGATCCTGATGAACTCCAACCCAGGTGCCGTTGACAAAGATTTTTGTAGCGTGCGGGTATCTGAGTGGTTCGTACTCCTCAATGACCTCCATGCCTCTATTTATCATGAAGTCGATGAGCGGTTCTGCCGGTGAACCGACGCTGACATAGCACATGAGCGACAGATTCTTGACGAGGCCACAAGCCTGGCCTTCAGGTGTTTCGGCGGGGCAGACAAGGCCCCAATGGGTATTGTGAAGCTGTCGGGGCTTAGCCAGTTTTCCATCTCTACCAATAGGAGTGTTGGTACGTCGAAGGTGGGATAGCGTCGAGGCAAACGTATACCGGTTCAGCACTTGAGACACGCCAGCCGTAGAACTCATGGCTTTCTTCTGGTCGCCCCAGTTGCCCGTGGCAAGGGAGTACTTAAGGCCGTTCGAAAGTGTGCCAGGCTTTATACCAACAGCAAGGTTGAAATGGCGGTTACCTTCGACACAGCGTCGAAGGTAGTTGGCCAGCTCCGAATGCATTCGACGCATGATGCCACGGAAGAGCTTAGCAAGAAGAGGGCCTGCTAGATCAAGGCGCTTTTTACCAAAGTGGTCTCTGTCGTCAGGCTCCCGACGTCCCAGAGCACACTGGAGCAGTTTGTGGACCATGTAGCCAATGAAGAAAGCCTTTCGCGTCTCACTACCGGCTTCCTGGGAGATGTGAGGCAAGGTTTCTTTTTGGAGAATATCGCGTGCTACGCGAATACGTTTGTCTCGCCCGAGGCCAGCTTGGTCACGATTGCCACGTTTACCAATGAAATCGAGCGCAACTTCACGGTCTTGGACGCAGAACGCTTCCTCGATGCAAGGCCGAAGCATTTCCAACATCTGGGAGTCTTTCCGGTCGTAGCAAATGTGATTGAGAATATCCTCATCGGATACAACACCAAGGGCTCTGAATACAATAGCAACAGGGAGATCCGATTTAACGAACGGCAATGTTGTATGTATCGTTTGACCGAAGCCGCCACGGGCTGACTCGCCCTTCCCGTAGAGCTTGAGCATCATGCTGGAAATGAGGCGAGAACCTTTTTCCAGGGCACTCCTGATCTCGGCGGTGTAGGTGTATGGACTGGGCTGTGCCTTCTTAAAAACCTGGACAATATTGGCGGCAGAACGCTCCTGAGCAATCAGTACTTTCTCACTCCCGTTGATAACAAAATAGCCGCCTTGGTCGTAAGGGCACTCGTTGACAAGAAATAAATTCTCATCGTGCTCGCGGCTTAAATGACAAACTTTGGATTTGACCATAACTGGCATTTTCCCGACGAAAACCATATCCTTCCAGGCATCGGGCTTGTTGATGTTCTCAGGCTCTGGCGCATCTTCCGATTCCCAGGCCAGTCGCGTGGGTAGCTCTCCAGTTTTGGCATACTCCGTCTGCTGGGCGTCGTCGAGCTCGTGCAAAGGAATTTCCGTTTCCACGGCAGCTTGGACTTTTTTGGTAATTTTGATGTAAACTGGCGCGGCGTAGGTAAGGTTACGGTCGCGGCACTCGTACGGGAGAAGCGAGGTCACCGTTCCGTCTGTCTCACTGATGGAAGGCCGTGAGACCATGATGCTGCCAAACTCAATCTCATATCGGCGGACGCTGATCTTTCGGTCGTCGTTCGAGGGCGGGTTGGGCTGGTCAAGAGAAATTTTTGAGTATTCGCTGACGAGATCTTGAATGGTCGACTGAGTGAATTCATCAAATGAGGCAGTTTGCTGAGAGACGAGGCCTTTGGACTCGAAGAAGGACGAGATAACGGTCCAGCAATCTTCGGGGGTAATGCCCGAATCTTCCTCCTCGTAGTTCTCGTAGTCGTATTCTTCGTCATAGCTTGCCATGGTGGGCGAGAGTAATTGCCGTGGCAGCTCTGTTGAGTTTTCTTCCTTCTATTACTATCGAGAACGCGAGGGCTAACAGGCAGAGTTGCGCTGCGCTTGAGATGTGGGATCGAGAGGCGAGAGGCGTCGGGAAGTTGCCGGCGAGGGAGGCTGCACGGTCAGTCAGGACCAAACGCCTATGGATCTAAGCGTGCATCTGAGCACAGAAGCCGAGCGACGCTATTAAGGCGATTACACCAGCCTGAATTTCCACGACCGCGCAGATGAGGCTTGAGATTGGCGACAGGTCGTGCTGTAGACAATAGGTAAAAAGATCACAGCGCTGGCTAGGTAGGCTTTTGCTGCCCACGCGCGACGTGAAGCAACGTTGGCCGCTAGTCCGAGAACGACATGGTGCATTCGGCTGACTAATAAGATTTCGCACCGCCTAACAGTAAGGACTTCATTTATGCAACTTCAACGACATTGTTTTATGCTAGCCATGCAGGGCCAATATCCTCGATTGTTAGCCTGTTAACTTAATTTTAGGTTGAACGTTGATGGTGTGTGTCTCTTCCAAGTAGCTGGGTCTGCCTCGAAAATCTGCAGGCAAATTATTGTACAAAAAATCATGAGTTGAATCAGTCGCGGTCCCATATGAATGGATCATTTTCAGCCTCAAAATTGGCAAATCCCCCCCATTTCATCCTCCATGGTCCAAGTTTGTGCAAGACCATTGACAGGTATCTCATCTATCCTTAAAGGTGCCGCTTCATCTTGCTTAGCAGCAAACAAATCGCTTTGGCCAGAGGTTTTCACTTGGTGTTTCATGAATCGCTTTGTCCACTCCGCTATTGCGGGAGCACCAGTCTCGTCTCTTGCCTGCTTCAGAAAAGGAATAAGAGCGGTTCCACCAGTCCCCTTCTGCAGCTTGCCATCCCCTTTGCGTGACGCGATGGCAATATTGTTGCGACCCCGCGCAGCTTCAGGGCTGCGGCTTCGGGCCCGGACTTCTCGTGATGGGTTAATGATATATCTAGTGACGATAGCAATGTGCTTATCTCGGAATGCGCTGAGCATGGCAAGACACGCATCGTATGCAAGACACAGCTCCTCGTCGCCAGTATTGCTTTCAACATATGGCCGAATATTCGCCACATTCTCGCAGTCATTGAGAAAGTCAGCATGGCGGGCAGGCATATATCGTCGCATATCTTGAATGAAGTTGTTTCTTTTCGTCGTGGCTTCGTTGTTTGGTGCCGAGTGCCCTGTAGGAAGGTGCGTAATACCGAGAATAACATCGAAAAACTGAATAAGGCTGCTCTGGGCATTGCTACCTCCACTGTATTGTCGGTACACATCGACACCTGAGCCGTCTTCATAAATAACGCCGTGAGGTAGGCCCGCTTCCCCCATGTTCTTACTTCCGGCAAGATATGGCCGTATTCGGTTGTAAAACACAGTCGGGTCGCAGCTCTCGTGCATTCGTTGGAGAAGGCTTGTGAGTTCTGTCAGGCGTTCAGCGAATGCGCATAAACAGTTTGTGACGAGCGCGCTATCATTGCGTCTGACTGCTTCCATGGCAGTCAGTCCCAAGTCAAGTATAGGGGCCCCGCGCGCCTCAATCGCGACTGAGACCAGGTAAAACCAGGATTCGTCCATAGAGCCCGTGAATGTGTTGAGGCTGGCCAAATTTTCCAGGTTGTCAATATCCTCGTGTATGAATAACGGTTTGAAGTTCCAGAGACAGACGGCAGCATACGTTGCCACAGGGAGAATCTCAAGGTGATGGGATATTGTGAGGAGCGGGATAGAAATTTGCGGTGGGATGCGATCCGCGGGCGAGTCACCAGCCCAGACGTAGCCATGGGTCATGAAGCAAAGAAGTGAGTACGCGCGGCGCCATTCCGCATCGTGCTCCAGGCCAATAGTATCGAGGACGGGTAGCCTGTCGATGACACCACGGAGCCGGCGGCTAAGGATGAGCGCGGGGAGGTTTGTGACAACGGCTTCCCATTTGTTGTAGTATGGGTCAGGGAGTCGTGACAGTGGCAGCTCTTTTGGCAGAAATCCGTGCGACGGCGAGAGACCATAGTCATCCAGATTTGGAATCGGGGGCAGCATCTTGTGTGGGTTGGTGCTCGCAGAACCGTGGGAGTCTACAACTCCCAGACCGCTGGCCAGTTGTTGATTGGTTTTTCAAGACACCAGCAAGAGCGCTCATAAAAGGTCGTCAACACAGCCAGCCCCGAGAGGATGGCAAAGTATGCTCTCTGTCTGGGTTTCGATGGTGTGCGAGGAGTGGCGCGTCCGCGGTGTTTTAGCGGAATAAGAAGTTGAGCGCGGCATTGTAGGGGAAAGAAGTGTAGGAATTCCCGGCGCCCCGGTTTAGCCGCAGTTGGCCTCGACTACCTTAGCACCTTCGATTCATCAAGTCCACTGTTGATGCGGCGTAAAGGCTGTTCCGTTATTCCCCGCCTCCAGCATGACTATGACCCGCTCGTGGCTGTGGTCCAAGTCCGCTAGTTTTTTGTATCTTGCAACATTATGTGATGGAATTCATTGCTAGGCCCTCCTTGGCCAGGACTGGATTGCTGGGCGGGTTTCCTACGATACTTCCTTCTCCCCGTTGGCAGTGTTCGGTGTCAGCAACCATTCTTGATGGATGGGGACTATGCAAGGCTGTACTTTACGAGGGGCGTTCAAATATTGACCTGTCTCAGGGTCCTTCGGAGATTTGCACTTGCTTGTCTGTCGCTGGGCGAATTTTCGGTGCATGCCACCGGTTATTTGCGCGTACATGATGCATTTGATGGGTATGCAAGACTTGTATCGGTCGAGCATGGTTGTTTTCCGCGGGGTTGGCTCGTCCTTTATTTCAGGGTGCAGTTTGATCCTCCAATGTCTTCGTCGTTTTAAACAGCGGCACTCGAGACTTTTCTAGGGGTCGTTGAAATCAACCTCCTACGCTTGGTATGCCCTCGGGGATGTTCGTGTGCTCTGGACTCTCCTGTTGAGCCCCTGCCTGGTGAGCAACAACAACTCATCACCGCTCTGTGTAACCCTTGACCTTTAGGTTGAGGCATCACGGGATAAATTCACCATGTGAACGCTATCCGTGCTTATTATTTTCGGGGGCTCGGTAACAAAGCACCACAGCACGTGCAAAATCATGCCCAACTTCGTACCGGGTCACTAATGCCGTCATGTGAGGCAGGTCTCACGATAAATCCCGATGCTTCACATCCACGGCCGAAGCCGGCTCCGCCGGCTCCGCGGTACCGGGTAGCTAAACCGCCCCGGGCATTCGGGCCTGTATTCTCCACCTCGTTACACCTCAGTACCTGCTTGTCGAATACTGGACGTTGTATACTGCACTCGTTGTATACTGCACTCGTTGTATACTGCACTCGTTGTATACTGCACTCGTTGTATACTGCACTCGTTGTTTACTTTGGCGACGGGTTGACCTATGGCGCAAATCCCGCGCGATCACAGCGATATTCATGTTCCTACGCAATGTATCTAGCGACACACCACAACAAAGCATACCAAAGCATATGTACTGCCCAGTGTGTATTTCCGCGGGCTGCCTGCACCTTGCTAACGGCGGGCAACAGGCTACAGCGGTCCGGACACGAATGTATTGGTCATAGATTCGGTGGATGGCCTTGGCAAGGTGTGAGACGTGGTTGATCGGACTGCTCTCCTCGCCCATGGTCAGGGGCCGCGCCGGGCAGCATTCATATGTCACTTCTCGCAGTTGCCAACACTTAAGGGTGATATTATCTACGAAGCGTATGAATATTTGACTGTTTGGATAAATTTACATTAAAGTATGATAGGGAGTATGATGCGGATTATCTCGATACTCCTCCTCTCAACCGTCGTCGCGGACTGTGTTGGAACTGCGTCGTCCCCGTGGGGGCTATGATTAACGATACCTAGTACTGTTGACATCCTGGGTGGCACTGATGTTCGGACAACCTTGATCCTGTATAATAAGTTCGCCGAGCTGCAATGCGCAATATTTTAGCGCAACACAAGCGTCACCCGAATCCTGCTGTGGGCTGCGCACACCCAGACCGCCCCGCACCAGGAGCCAGTAAGGAGCGCTACATTTTCCCGGAGGCCTGAGGGGCTGTGGTAAGCACACACACCTGCTAGCCTCAAGGAAGAGAATATCACTTGTTCGCCCATCCGCCTGACAATGACCTACTAACGAGAGGCACCGGAACCTTCTTCTCCCAGCCGTCGGGATCGTGATCCCCCCCTGCCCTAGCCTCAACACAAGGCGCAACCATTCAGAACCCGTCTCGCCCAAAGTGTCCCTCCTCTGTTTCTCGCACCGTCGTCGCTGGCTCTTCGCCACCATCCTGCAGCCACGTATCTGGACGAAGCTCTCGTAGCCGCCCCAGCCCCGAGCGAGGAGGGATCCTGCCCACGTCTACACCCGGCCAAGACGCCATCGAGCTTCTCGAATATCCCAACGCACCCCCGCGAGACCCACGAGAGCAGTACCGTCGTGAGAAGTGTCAGACGAAGCGCGCCTGGCTCGAGGCCCAAGATGAGATGAAGTTCTCCCACAGCATCCAGTTCAACGCTGTTCCAGACTGGAGCAGCCACTATATCGCCTACAGTAATCTGAAGAAGCTGTAAGTCTAACCCGTCCACGTAGGCTCGTACGCAAAGCTCACCACTCCACGCAGCATATATAACCTCGAGAAGAACGCTGCCCAGGCCCGTTACGGTGACCACGAGTCACGACCTCTGATCTCCACTGACGAACCTGAAGATGTCTTCTCCAAGGCCCTTGGCATAGAATTAGAGAAGATTAGTTCATTCTATGTCGCCAAGGAGGGTGAACTGCACGATGAGGTTTCTCAGCTCTTGCGCGATGTCGACGAGCAGCCAGCACTAGAATCATCGACAACATTTCGTCGCCGGTCCAACGACACAAACCGCGCCGACCGCAGTGGCCACCGTGCCCGCACTGCAAGCGTCACTGACCAAACATCCGACGATGACGCTGGTGATGAGACGGCAAGCGAAGAGGAGGACGAAAGTGCTGCCCTCACCCATGCCAGGGGTCAAGGACGTCGCAGCACCATGCCCAACTTTGCTCCGCAGCCTATGAAGTCTGGTCCGTCATCCGAGCTCGGTCGCGCTCCATCTACGCGCAGACACAGCACCACATTTGACGATTATGGCGAGGCGAGCAACGTATTCGCCTCAGCGTTATTCCCGTCCACCATTATGCTTAAAAAGCGCATCATTGGTCTCTACGTCTCTCTCTGCGAGCTCAAATCGTACGTGCAACTGAACCGAACCGGGTTCAGCAAGGTTCTCAAGAAGTTCGACAAAATCATGGACAAGGAGCTCCGCAATGTGTACATCAAAGCCAATGTGGATACGGCCTACCCGTTTAGTGAAGAGACCAGAAAGCACATTGAAGACTACATTGCGCAGATGGAGTCAGCATACTCTACTGTCGTCACCGGCGGCGACGATGCTATTGCCAAGAAGGAACTACGCTCGCACCTCCGTGAGCATGTCGTTTGGGAGCGCAACACAGTCTGGCGTGATCTCATCGGTATTGAACGCAGAGGAGAGGCTGCGCGACTCGGTTCGCTGCTACTCGGCCCTGATTCGAACCAGGCCAAGCGACTACAGGGAGACGACGACAAGACGATCCCCATGACGAGTATTGCAACACCATTTGGCCGACTGAGGCTGCCTGCGTGGATGGTCAACTCGTCCATGCTTATGCTTCTACTATCCACGGCAGCCTTCTTAACACTGCTTTTCATTCCCATAATGAAGCATCCTGAACAGCAGAATTGCCTCGCCATGCTGGTCTATGTTAGTTTACTGTGGGCAACAGAGACCCTGCCACTCTTTGCTACGGCGCTTTTGATCCCCTTCCTCTCTGTCATTCTGAGAGTCGTTCGCGATGAACAGGGAGACCGCCACCGCCGTCTCAACGCCAAAGATGCTACAGCGGCCATATTCGCTTCTATGTGGAGCCCGGTCATTATGCTTCTGCTCGGCGGCTTCACCGTTGCCGCCGCGCTGTCTAAATGCACTATTGATAAGAAGCTGGCCACGCTGGTTCTCAGCAAAGCTGGCACCAATCCTCGCGTTGTGTTGATCGCCAACATGCTCGTGGCAGCCTTTGCGTCTATGCTCATTAGCAATGTTGCCGCCCCTGTGCTATGCTATTCTCTCATCGACCCCATGCTGCGCACGCTGCCCTCCGACTCCCCCATGTCAAAAGCTGTTATCATGGGTATTGCCTTGGCATCCAACATTGGTGGCATGCTCTCACCCATTGCGTCACCGCAGAATGTTGTCGCAATGGGTATCATGCAGCCAGCACCCACTTGGCTGCAATGGTTTTTCATCGTCATCCCCGTTGGCACCGTCTCAATTGTTGCCATCTGGATGCTGCTCCTAGTCACTTTCAAAACCAGCCAAGGCACATCTATCCAACCCGTACGGCCACTGAAGGAGAAGTTTACCGCTGTCCAGTGGTTCGTAACTATTGTGACGCTCATTACAATAGCCCTTTGGTGTGCAAGCCACCAAATGGAGGATATCTTCGGGGACATGGGGGTTATTGCTATCATCCCGATTGTGATATTCTTTGGCATGGGCATTCTTACGAAGGAAGACTTTAACAATTTCCCTTGGACCATCATCATCCTCGCCGCAGGTGGCCTATCCCTCGGAAAGGCCGTCCGCTCCTCTGGCCTCCTTCACACACTGGCCGAGGTTGTGTCTAGTGAGGTGCAGGGCATGGGTGCCTATGGCGTTCTTGTTGTGTTTTCGTCGCTGATTCTAGTTATTGCGACATTCATAAGCCACACAGTTGCAGCGCTTATATTTCTCCCACTTGTTTATGATGTTGGTGCAGCTATGGACCAGCCTCACCCCAACCTACTAGTCATGGGTGGTGTGCTGATGTGTAGTGCCGCCATGGGTCTGCCAACAAGTGGCTTCCCTAATATGAGTAAGTTCTGTCCTACAACATATTCCGAATGCAACCCGTCGCTAACAGCTATGCAGCCGCTATCATGAAGGAGGATGCTACAGGCCAACGCTACCTTCAAGTCAAGCACTTTATCAGCCGCGGTATTCCCAGTAGCATTCTTACGCTTGCTATAGTGGTGACTCTGGGGTATGGAATTATGCAAGTTGCCGGCCTAGACTGAGCAGGACAATTTTTTTGGAGGCTATTATGTATATGGTTCCTGGTTGTCTATAATCTAAAGTTCTTAAATACTGTATAATTTGATTTAATTGCGGTGTCCGCAGCAGTGTCTAGCTTGAAGGTCATTTCCACGGCGATGTTGAGGGACTGTGAGAGTTAGACTAGATCCCTCATGTCGCATGTCGAAGGCAGACAGCGTTGATGTATCATGATTTTAGCGAAATCTATGTGCCTTAGCTTCAAACCTTGAGAGAGACGCTGCACTGAATACCGGTGTTGGAATAACCCCCCTGGAAGCTACGAGCGACTGGTTGATAGCTCTACCCGTACCATCTCTATCTAGGTCCTTGAACTTGCAAGTATAGGTAGGTCATTTCTTCGCAAAATAGTCCTTGGAGTACGCAATTTGTCTACCACCTGGGTCTATCTCGGGTTAAGATGAGATGCTTGTTGCCTCTACGGTTGATTCCTAAGACTAGTTGTTGGTTCACTTGGGACAAAGTGTGGCTCGCGAAGGGGGTAGAGAGTAGTTCGAGGTTTTGATAGTATAGTAGTCCTCGGACGAGTTGAAAAGGAAAATATAAGTGTTATGTCGGTTCCTCAGAACATTTTGTACACTTCTCGCTGTACCCTAGATCGAGTCTCTGAAGTAGCCTTCTCGCCCCCCGCAAGCTCTGCAGCTGTGGAGACGGCCCCTTCTCCTCGCTGCGAATGGCAACTGCCATGGAAGTGTGCCTATAACATTATACTATACTGGCGTAGCAGGTTTCTGCAGCGCCAAGTTGGTCTTGAAGCTGGTCGTGAGCAGCGTTACTCCGTATCTAACACTTTCTCACTTCTACAGTTGGTGACTTTGACTTCAAAAATCCCCCATAAAGCCGTAAACGTGGCTGAAGAGTGACCTACTTCCGCCGCTTGGTGTCGTGGATGCCCAATGGTCTTGAATCGCTTGGCGACCCATCAACCGAAACGCGCAAGACGGGACACGGATTGTCAAGTGGTAGCATTACTCGATATGGAAAGCGGCAAGTTAGGATACAGTTGAGTAAATTATTAAATACGATGGGCTAAACCGATAGTCTACGCTGGCAATTAGACGAAGGGATGCCAATTCCTTCACTATTACACATGATCGTCAACCAGCCAAAGGAAGTACGGTAAGTACTACGAGATTAGCTGTGACCGCGCATTAACGCTATATGATTCACTCCTCTCCAAAAGCTCCTCATGCTTTCCACGTTCCGCGACTTGGCCACCCTCCACGACGAAAATGACGTCGGCCTTGCGAACCGTGTGTAGTCTGTGTGTGATGGCAATCACCGTGATGCCCCTGGCTGCCCTCTCTAGACCCTCCTGTAGTGCGCGCTCGCTCTCGGCATCAAGCGCACTGGTGCTCTCGTCCAAGAGCAGAAGCTTGGGCTTGCGGACCAGCGCACGTGCAATCGCCAGACGCTGACGCTGACCACCAGATAGGCGCGACCCGTTAGGACCGCACTCAGTGTTATAGCCGTCGGGTAGCGCTGCGATGGTGTCATGGATATTCGCCAGGCGGCATGCTTCTTCAATCTCAGCGTCAGTCGGCTCGCTTCCAGGGCGTGCACCCATGCTGACATTGAATTTTATGGTGCCTTCGAACAGAGCACAGTCTTGAGGAACGACAGCGATGTCGTCGCGGAACTCAGTACCCTCCTTGGCGCAAATATCCACGCCGTCAATCTCGACAACACCAGCCGATGGCCGATACATGCGCTGCACGAGTGACATGATTGTGGACTTGCCAGCGCCAGATGGCCCAACAAGACCGCAAAACTGGCCCGCATTTATCGTGAATGACATACCCTTCAAGATTTGGATCCTGTTTCTTGACGGATAGGCAAACGCCACATCTTTAAAGGTGACCGTGGAGCCCAGATTTGGACCAGATGGCCTGCTTGGAGGCTGTGCACTGGCTTCAACATCAACGCTCCCTTTCTCACTAGGTAGCGGCTTCGCGGAATCAAGATCAATAAGGTTCAAGATGCGAGAGGCGGCGGCACGCGCGCGCGAGATTTCCGGTGCAAGACTGAACATCTGACCCCAGAGCTGTGCGCTGACGAGCATCGCCATGAGAATAATGAGGAACTGCGTTTGCGTGTTTTCTCCCTTGATAATGCGCGTGGAACCCCACCAGTAGGCAAAGGCGTAGATGAGGTTGCAAGTGCTATTTGCCATGGCGAGCCAAAAGTTGGTCCAGAGGCTAAACATTGTGATTTCCTTTTGTGGAGCGTATAATGCACGACGGTACGTTCCTAGAATTTCATCCTCTATAGAGAGCGAAGAAACCGTCTTGAAGGAGTTGATGGCCTCAACAGTGATACCAATGGCCGAAGAAAACGCGCTGGCATGCTTGCGTTCAAATTGAGAGAGTGAGCGTACCTGCATGACTCCGGAACCGAGCAGAAGGGGCACCGTTACGAGACAGACAATGGCAATCTTCCAAGCGATAATATGTGACATGATGATGGCGACCAGAAAGTTGACCATGATAGAGAACATCGTGCCGATAATGGAGCCACTGAAGCCGCCGACAGCAGCGGTGTCCGCCGTGATGACCGACAGCAGAGACGCGGGCGTGCGGCCACTAGCCTGGTGCCAGTCCATGTCTTGCTGATACAAAGAGCGGAACGTAAGCACGCGAATACGGTAGAGAAGCTTCTCGGCAACGTAGCCAAAGCCGGACCAACTTGTCGAATTGGCGAGAAGCTCGACAACGGCCAGCATAAAGAAAAGGCCGCCAAAGAAGCGGCCCGCCCATCTGATGTGGCTGGCCGGGTTGCACGGACTAACATTTCCGATGGTGTTGCCAAAAATGAGGCCGGAAGCGGAAAAGGTGAGGCCGACAACGGTGGCGGCAATAATGGCAATGAAGAGCCAGAGAAGGTTGGGTCGGATGAGTGTGAACATGCTACGGAGGACCGCGGCGGTCGACCTGCTGGTATCAAGATCCTTCTGGGAGGCAGCGGCATCTTCACTATCTTGCGTCCCCTGAACGTTGATACCGGTGATGATATCATGGGGTTTCACAGGCTCATCGTCCTTCGCGACGGAATCGCGGCCTGATGCATCAACATCGATGTCGCCACGAGCAGTGCTTGCAAGCGAAGCGTTGTCGTCATGCTTCTCTGCTTCGATGTTCTGAAGGCGAACCATGCTGGCATAATTGCCATTGAGGGCCATGAGCTCGCTATGCGTACCCTGTTCCAAGACATCGCCATTGCTCATGACAATAATGTTATCAGCATTCTTGATGGTAGATAACCGATGTGCGATGGCAATTAATGTACGATTCTTGGCTATGGACTCAACAGCCACCTGGATGCGTCGCTCACTAGCAGAATCTAAAGACGAGGTTGCCTCATCAAGAATCAATATCCTTGGATCGCGAATGAGAGCACGAGCAAGCGCGATTCGTTGTCTCTGTCCACCACTGACAAGCTTGCCACTGATGCCAACATCAGTGCCATAGCCACGTTCAAGTGTCTCGATGAAGAAGGCGGCATCGGCGAGTTTGGCGGCTTCCCGAACCATACCGACAAGCTCAACCACCTCGGTCCCAAATTCTTGCGCGACGGTATCCATATCATTGTTGCCTTGGAGATTTGCAGCAAGTTGCGCCAAGATGGGGCTGTTGATGATGGCCTGAAACTTTTGATGAAGCTCCCAAGGTGAGTTCAGAATACCAAGAGCAATGTTTTCAAGAATGGAGCGGCCGAGGAGAGAAGGCTCCTGCTGTACAAGACTCATGAAACTGCGTAGGCTCTTAACGTTAAGATCTCGGAGGTTTCGGCCGTCGAGTGTTACAGTCCCCTCAGTAGGATCATATAAGCGCGTGGTCAGACCTGCAACTGTAGATTTCCCGCTCCCAGATAATCCTACGAGGGCTGTGTATTTGCCAGCTGGACACTCAAACGAAACCTTCTTCAAGACGGGGCGGTCAGGACGAGAGACGTACGCAAACGTGACCCCTTCGAATATAATACCACCCGCTGTATTAGCGGGGAGTTTGTCGCCGCTGTCGGAACCAGAGTCGATGGAGACGGGTGCTTCGATATCTTGCCGCACCTTGTGAAATGCTGCAGCCGCGGCACCAAGCATCGGGAGATAGGGGGCAATCGATCCGAGTATGATACAGGCATCTACAAGCAGGAAGATGACAACGTAAATGGCACCAACACTGGTGCCATTTTTGGACCCAGCAGCGTCCGCAATCTGGCGACTTCCCTGCCAAAAAGCAAGGGCGTTGGCGGAGTACGCAATAAGGTAGAGCGTACCCGCCTGCAAAGCAGCAACAAATGCCTTGTTGATACCCTCGCTGCGGGCAACGTCCATGGCAGCCGCAAACTTGGCTTCAAGGCGAGGGCCCGCGTTGAAAGCTTGTACGACAGCAATGTGGGATAGCGTCTCTTGCGCAACAGAGGAAGCTGACGCAATAGCATTCGACATCGCAATAGTAAACTTTTGCGTAAAGTAGCTGCCAACCACCGACAACAGCAAGAATGCTGGGATGAGAGAGATGAGCATCCCAGCGAGCTTTGCATCCTTGACAAAACCCACGACGTACGCCGTGACGAAAAAAGAGGTGCAAGCAATGCATATGCCGACCTTTTCAGAGGTGCCGGATTGAATGGTCTGCATGTCCGCGTTGAGACGCGACGACAGCTCGCCGGCCTGGCGCGTGTCGTAGAAGGTGGCGTCCTGGCGCAGTAACGTGCGGAAATAGGCATCGCGGATACGGCCTTCGAGGCGGCGCGAGAAAATGGCCCAGCAAACGAGGTAAGCGTAAATGAGAGCAAAGCTGGCTATGCCGATGTAAAGAAGCTTGAGAACCTTGTCGTTGACGGCATGTTGCAGCTCATCCGGGGATGCCCTGAGGAGATCGGCACGATCTTTGGCATCACATGTGCCTTGGTTCAGGTCATCGACAAGCTGACCGAAGAAGATTCCCATCAGAGGAATTGGGACACCAGCAGCGGCGGAGAGAACAAGGCCGCCGATGAGGAGGAGATAGTCTTTCCATGTTGGATTTGCGTAGACCAAAAGCTGGAAATACGTGAAGAACTATGTGCAAATGTTAGAGATCGAGGACCATTCACTAACTTGTGTGGGATTTGATAAGTGCATACAGCGTCTTTTCTGGATGGTATATCCCCAACAGATGCCACGGCAGGTTCTCCGTCTTTGGTTGTCTTGGAAGCCTCAGCTGTAGTCGTCGGTGCGCCGTTCAGTAATGGAGGCATAGCTGCAATGACATCGGTAGTCGGAATGCGCTCGCTGCCTTGGGGTGGCGCGTGGCCGCTGTTGTCGGTGGTGGCCTCTTGGCCTTGGCCTGCAAGAAGGTCCGGCGCCGGCGACGAAGACTCCGTCGCGGAGGTGTTGGTAGGGTCGGCAGCCATGGCTGAGCCAATACAACACGGTTGCGGGAGGAATATTGGTTTAACAGGTGACTGCGCCCATAGTCGGAGGTCGCTGAAATAGTACTGAGGCAGGTGACCAAGCGGAAGAGGGAATTTAAGCCTGTGGCAGATGTAGGCAGGCAAACAACTTGCTGGATAGGCTGGGCCGCAATTGATCAACAAGGGCTTGGGGGGGGACGATGGCACAAAGAAAGGAGTAAAGAGGGAAATGCTAGTTGCTTTTTCGGCTCGTTTCGAGCTTCCACAAATGCTCGGCCTGCGGAGGCAGATGAAAAGAGTGACGAGGTGATGAGCACGCGGTTTTGATCCACCGCGTCAGGCAAAGGGTGAATGAAGAGTCGCAGACATTGACAGGTAGAACGAAGAACGACGTGGCAGGAATCAATCTCGTAGAAAAGATTTGTAAGAAACTGGAGCCGAGTGAAATTGAGTCAAGGCGGCAGGGCTGTCCTGCTGGTCCAAAGTACCTAGGCCCTCAAGATAAAGTACTTCGGGGGCCGTAGCAGGTATCTGACATGTTCATTTTCTGCGCGTCGTATGCGCACCCCCTTCCCACATGTCTCCGCCGGGGCCAAATGGCATGGCTCACCGCAAGGATTTGGCGGCACGTCGGCGAAGGTCAAGCCGCAAGTACCTGTACATATGAGCGGGGACAGCAAAAGGAAGACGAGAGCATGGACGGAGGAAGAGGAGGGAGATGGCGGCCTGGAGGGAGGAAGGGGTGTGTGGAGAGGGGCATTGATGATTGATGGGAGGAAACAAGTGGGAGGTGAAGAAGCGCAACAGCGTGAACAAGGCAAGCAGAGCTGAACTGTGTATCCCTGTGTGGGCTGTGGGGCCCCAAGAGGATCAGATAAAATATTTTCTTCAGTTGGTCACGGCACTTGGCTTGCTTCTGGTCTGGCCCAGATCGTGTACATAAATGGCTCATTCCTCGGGTTATCAGATTCTCTCTGCGTCAAACATGTGCCCGGCCAAAAGAATAAAAAAAGGGTACCCGGAATCTGTGGACCGGCCCCTCACAAGCTGTGGACATGCTTGGCAAAAACAGTCGTCGCAGCGGTCGCTAGGAACACAGTCTCGGGAAGCACCTCAGGTACCGAATTATCTGATCAAAGTTTTTTGGGCGCCCTGCCCAGCAACAACCCACCTAGCGGGTCACGTCACGGCCAGGCCGCACCGCAACAAGAGACCGGCCTGTATTTTCATGCGGAAAATATACACCGGAACGGTGAGAAGTGGCTCGGAATTACGTAGATGGCCCCCTACCTCATTTTCCTGCGCGCGAATCATGCCCCCTGATGCTCTCGGCCATCGAAACAAGCTGCTCCGAGGCTGGTGCCGGCCGACGCGGATCAGATAAGGGGCGACCCCCGTTCTCGGCGCTCGCAGTGACCTCGCTCCCAACGAAACGAGACGGCCTCCCGCTTGCCACGCTGGCTTCCGTTCGCCTTTGAATTCTCTTGCTAACCTTTGTATTCTGCATTCAACTCAGTGCCGCTGTAGGTGAATAAGCCCTGATGTGTACTGAGAGTGATCGCCTAGGCTCTGCAGGCCTCCCCATGCCGCCGTATATTGGCCACATGCCCTCCCCTCCGTGGCGCCTCTCTATCTACAACTGTCCTGGCGTATTACGCGCTAGAACAGGGCCTTCGGAATAAAAAAATAAAATAAAATCAAAACCTGTTGACTGAATTCCTCTCCTTCCCTCATGGCTGTTCCTCTCCCGACTTGTACATTCCACCGCATCGCTGCCAGTTCCATCTCCTTCGCTTCGGCCTCAAGCCGTGCCATTGTATCCCCTAAAGCCAGCGCAATTCTTGCATCATCTTCACCTCCTCGTTACACCAGCTTCTCCTCTTCCTGCAATTTCCCCACCAAACGCCAAACTCTCCGCACTCCACACCGAAGCCAGCCGCCTACCTGCTCCCTGCATCGTCTTTCTCCTCGCTGGTCCCTGTACCAATTATTCGCCTCGTCTCCGTCTCGCCGCCCGCCAGCTCAATTTTCAACAGATTCACAAAATATGGCCTCCATTCCACCAACTCCTGCGCCTGTTCGTGTCTTCATTGCAGGCGGCAGCTATGCCGGCCTCTCTGCTGCCCTGAACCTGCTGGATCTGGCCGCTGGTGCTAACCCTCGCATGTCCGGCGAGGCTTACCCCCACGTACCCGACTTCGAGAAGATGGACGTCGAAATCACCATCGCCGATGAGCGAGACGGATTTTGTAAGTTCTTCGCGAGACACAAGTACAAAATTTCAGTTTTTTTAATATGACCTAGACCACCTTATTGGCTCCCCGCTTGCTCTCGCCGACTCCGACTACACCAAAAAAGCCTGGGTCAAGTTCCAAGACATCCCCAGCCTGCAACAGCCCAACATCAAAGTCGTCATTGGTTCTGTCACCGCCGTTGACTGCGCATCCAAGACTGCCACGACTATCGACGCCGTAACAAAAGTGGCGACTGAGCACTCCTACGATTTCTTCGTCGCTGCGTCAGGCCTCCGCCGTGTGTGGCCCGTCGTCCCGCAGTCGCTCTCCCGCAAACAGTATCTGGTCGAGGCCGCTGAGCATATCCACGCTGTTAGCAATGCCCAGCATGGTGTTGTCGTCGTCGGCGGCGGCGCTGTTGGTATCGAAATGGCTGCCGAGCTCAAAGTTGTTCATCCCCAGATCGATGTTACGCTTGTGCACTCGCGCGACAAGCTTCTCTCGTCAGAGGCGCTTTCGGACGAGTGCAAGGACACTGCACTTGCGCTCCTGCGCGAAACCGGCGTGAATATGCTGATGAACCACCGTCTCAGCAAGTCCACCCGCGTGGACACAATGGATGGCAGCACCAAATACGAGATTGAGTTTGCCAACGGCCACAAGATGGCCGCTAGTGAGGTCGTCATGGCTGTTTCGCAACCTGCCTCAACCGCCACTTACATGCCAACCACGACACTTGACGAAAATAACCTGATCAAAATTAACCCAAAGTATGTCGTGCCTCTAGAATGCAAGATCGCTTCGTTTATGATGCTAACGACCGAAGCCTCACAATTGCTGAGGGGGCCCCCAATGCTGAGTACCACTTCGCCGCGGGCGATGCTGCTAGATGGAGTGGCATCAAGCGCTGTGGTGGCGCCATGCACGGCGGCCACTACGTTGCCCACAACATACATCAGACCATTTTACGCGACCGTGTTCCCGGCGGCCATGAAGCCAAGTACAGCGAACTCACAGAGTTTCCCGCTGTCATTGGCCTGGCTGTTGGTAAGAAGGCTGTCGCGTCGAGCCCGGACACCGGCACCGTCTCGGGCGAAGATGTTATGCAAGCTTACTTCCGCAACGACTTGGGCTTTGATAGTGAGTTTATTTCATAGTTTCCAGTTGTTTTCTATCAGCTAACGGTATTAGTTTGCTGGGAATACATGCAGCTAGGCGGAAAGAAGGAGACAGTGGTTGATGCATGACTTCTCGCATATAGTGTCGGGGCTTTGACATGGCTTGATGTTATCGGAAACGGCGTTGGCAGGGATTTGATTCACCCACGATCCTAGAACTGGAAAGTGTTTCAGCAACAAAAAGAATGATTGAGAGGAGCATCCACTATGAGAAATAAAATACAGTGTCTCTTCCACCATTATCGTCAGTCAATATTTAAAATACGAGACCTTTGACCTGCTTAATGTTCTTGACATTGACGTTCCGCCAACATGCAACAGCCACGAAGGCGATCGCATAAATTGCTGTCGCGCCAATAAGCATAGCGCGCTGGCCGTCTGCGTATGCTGCCTGAATCGCAGTTCTAGTTGGAGACCCTACTGGGTAGCTCAACTGAACAGTAATATCGCCATAAATCTTTGCCCAGTTTTGGCCATCTGACTCTGGCAGATACTCCCGCAGCTTCCCGGGGAACACACCCTGCCAGATGGCACCGCTGATGGAGCGGCCGATACCGCCACCGATGCTGGCAGCCATGGACTGAATGGCAAGAACAACAGCAATATGCTGGTGCTTTACAACACTCATGATGGCAACCTGTTGACAGACCGAGTTGGTACCGCCACCAAAGGCAACAAAGATTTGCGACATAACGATGTAGCCAATGTTGACACCAGGGCTGCGAAATTTGATCATGGTACCAACCCCGAGAACCGTGATGGCAGGCCAAATAGTAACACGGGCCATTTGTAGTTGCCAGTCTGGCGGATGATAAGCCCGATAATAAGAGCAAAGAAGCAGGAACCAACGTTGAAGGTCTGTGTGATGTACCCAGTGGTGGTGAGGTCAAGGCCCATGACAACTTGGAGGAAAGAGCCAAAGAAACTGTTCCAAATGTAGAAGCTGATGAAAGAAACTCCAGGAAGAATGCAAGATCCAAGGACGGTACGATCGAGAAGCAGTTCATATGGGAGAAACTTCACTGGAGCAAAGTACTTTTCCCAGATGGCGAAGCCAATAATCAAGAGGGCGCCGAAGACGAAGAAGCAAATAATGATGGGTGCACGCCAGCCCTGCGCCTGGAAGGAGTATATGTTGAATGGGAGGAGAAATATCGAGAGGCCAGCAGAGATGAGCATCAGGCCTACAATGTCAAACTCGCGGCCGTAGTGGATGACGGACTGCAGAAGAGTGCGCTTTGACTTGGTTTTGGTAATGACGCCTAATTTGATGGCTTTTCGTAAGTTGAAGATGAAGAGAACAAAGAGCGGCAACGTAACCGCAGGAGTAATGATAGAAAATGCGCCAAAAGCCCAGCGAAATCCGGGACCCGAGCGGGTGCCGTCCGGATGAACCTTGTAGAAAGCTTCGGCGATGCGGCCATTCAGCCAAGTGGTGATGATAAAAGGCGACGTAGAAAAAGCGATAGCCAGGCCACGGTTTTTGAGTGACGACATGTCTGCTAGGGCAACACTGAGCGCATATGCGATGCCATTCATGCCCACCCAGTAAAAGACCTGCGCAGCGGCAAACGTTTCGACATTGCTGGTAGCCGCCATCATTACGAGACCGAGAGTAGCGAGAAAGACACTAATGAGGTAGCCCTGGGGGCGACCAAAGACGTCAAGAATCTTCGCAAGCGTGAGTTTGGAGATGCCACCGATGATGGAGCTCATAATGCCGACTGTTGGCGTGAGCGAGTGGAGCGCGAAGTTGGAGGTGACATAGGGTGTAAGTAAGCCTGTTGTGCCCATCTGCATAGAGTCGACAAAGTATATGACCCAAATGAAGACATAGGCAACAATCAAGGTAGTCTTGGTCCAGACTTGGGCCGTGGCCTCCATTGCTTGCACGCCGTTCTGCGCCTCGCTGGACAGGGACTCGCCATCGTCGCCCGAAGATATATCGTGAACGGAGTGTGTTGGCTTCTTCGTACCGGCGGGTTCGTTGGCCACGACGGTCGCAAATTGAAGCTTTTCAGACATGATTCTTCTACTTCTCTAGGAGTTGTAAAGGAATAGCGAAAGTTCTAGCTTCTCTGTTTTCTCACTGTTGTTACGTAGCCTCGCAAAGTTGTAGTAGACTAATGACTGTGGGGTTGCCACGGGATAGTCGATGCACCACGGGCACAATGTCTTTCGAAGTTGGTAGGCAGTACGGAGGTCGCTTTCAAAAGTCGTGTCTGGCGCCAGTTACTAGGATCCCTAGTAGGTAC